>JAJOOO010004734.1:0-73440 GCA_029582685.1 Solanum piurae | reverse complement strand
CTTTGAGATTCTTCAACTTGGAGCATTGGGTAAGATTAATTTTGTCCTTACAATGCTCCAAGTTGAAGAATCTCAAAGACCCACTTTCAATTTCTCAGAAGTGAAAAACTTCAATTCTCCAAAGCTTAGGAAAACCTAGAGAAAAAACTTGTCACAATACTCAAAATTTGATATATGTTCGTGTGCCTTGTTTTCATATTATCTTTGGCCTCTGTTTGTGTCTAGATTCTATCTTTTCTCATTTTCTTTACCTTTCTTGCTCGGTCGGCCTATGAGGCCTACTAAGTACCTTGTTTTATTACTTATGTTACACTATTCATCTTTACATGATTCAAGTCCTATTACTAGCTACTAACGGTGATCATTTGTGCCATTTTTTTTCTTGCAGTTTGTGGATATCGGAGACGAGGGTGAGCAGTTGGCGTTCTAGATCAGCCTATCTCATTCAATACTTATGTTATCTTGTCTTTTTCCTATGAGACAACTTGTTGTGGTCCACTTTAGGGACATGTGTTTATCACATCAGACAACTCTATACTCATGACTTCTAGGTTCTAGGAGGGTATCTATTGTATATAGTTTTGGGTTTGCTTTTCGTTAATTTCTTTTTTGACTTTTAGCATTATTTTGTGTTTAGTCCTAAACTTTTAGCAAGGGTTCCATTCAAGTATTCAAATATCTATCATTTTTTAGCTTAAAGGATCAAGGTATGTGTGTAATCACCCATGGAGTCCTTCCCTCTATAAGGTCACCAAGGTTTTTAATTCTCCCTTTAATTTCAATTGATTCAAATAAGAAAATTTCAATCCAACTTTTATGATATCATTCAATTGTGATTGATTATTGTTGATTAAATATCCTAATGCATGAATCTATGTTAGTACATGATATTTAATTGAAATTATTTTTACCCATGCCTAAATTATGTTTTTATAACTATAAACTTATGATGAGCTCATAGCCTACGCATTACGAATTATTTAAGATATGCATATTTTCATGAAGTTATTGTAAATGAATGCATGATGCTTTGAAAAGAATGTATTGATGCATTTGTGAAAGGATTTCTCGCTTACTGTGATGATCATGATTGTGAAAAGTATTTCTCACAAATGAACTCACATTGGTGAAAGAATTTCTCATCCACGTTGAATTATGTTAAAGAAGCTATTCTATGTTTTGATCTCTAAAGATGTGGATTGGTATTTATCATTGCCTTTCCTATGATGAATTGATAATTGACTTTTATTTATTACGTTGGGATTTAGACTTAGCACCAATAGAGCTTTGAGGTGGAGGCTTAAATAGGGTAGTCTCTAGTAGCACCCTCTAGTCCCAAACTATGTGCCCCTGTATATTGTCATAAATGACCTAGCTAGTGGATCCACTTTAGTAAATAATGATATGTAGAAATTCTACCTATCTTCTTTTGGTATAAGGGATATACCGAATTCCATGATATAACTGTGATGGTCCTATTTTCGGTTAAAGCTAAGATCCCACAAAATGATTTTGTTTTCTTCAAGGTTTTCTTATGTACTTTATTTCAAATGCATTGACTATATCCTATGATTCTCATGTTTTACTTCTTCTTTCTTAAAATGTACAAATATTGATCATGTCTATATGTTTTAAACCACTTATACCATCATGTTCATGTTTATGCCTATTGCCTCATACTTAGTACGATTAATGTACTAATGCAAACTTGTGCCTACATTATCTCATAAATGTAGGGTCTGACGTTCCTACCCCGCACACTCGTGGAAATACATCTATTGGGTGCTTTAAGTGATTGGTGAGTCCTCATGTTTCGAGGACCAAGACACTTTATAGCTTTATGTCATTTTGTTTCAAACCTTGTACGTGATGTATGTGTTACGTCCCATGCACTATCCTTGTGATGTATTAATCGCTCTAAGACTTATGTTAGACTTCCACTTTTGTCAAACTTTTTTGATATATAAAATTTTATCTTTTGAACTCTTTATTTCTAGTATCTTGTATAATGTATGCTAAGTTGATTGTGTAGGGCCTCTTGTGGTCTTATACGCCATGTCATACTTAGAGTGTACTCTGGGTCGTGACAATAATTGGGAGTGGGGAAATTCAGAACTCAATACTCATTCAACAATCCATTGAAATCTAAACATATGCCAACTCAATTATAGGTAGGCTAGGTGTCACGTACCAGGAGTACACCCTAGACATAACATGGCATACAAGACCCCGAGAGGGCTCATATAAGCCACTTAGCTTTCATTATCAATGTAACACATCGGATCTCAAAATGAAGAAAAATCCTAGTTTTCAGAAAACTGGTGCCAGTACTGGCAGAACCACCCACAGACCGTAGGTGGGACCATGGACTATAGGTGGGGTTTTGGTGTTAAGGCCCAAATCATTATAGTCTCTGATCCCACCCACAATCGGCTAGTATAGTCCGTGGTTGGACCTACGGACCGTAGGTGAAGGTCAGCAGCCAGTTAGAGGGAAATTGTTGTTGGGTCAGCTTCAAATGGTCATCACTCTTAGCACAAAAGGAATTAGGTTGTCCATGAACTACAAAATGATAGATAATTGAATCATCTTTCTAACTCCACCGAGTTTGCTAAAATCCCATCTCTTAAAATTATGCTCATTTTAGTGAAGCTCTGTCGGGCAGACTTGACCGACCACCCCACCTACGGTTGGTAGCTTGACCTATAGCCAGTAGGTCCCTCCGTGGGTGGCCTTCGTCAACTTTTAAGTTAGGGTCATTTAGGTCTTTTTCCTATGCATTAGGCACTTAAACTTCATCAATTTACGCCTAAACTAAGTCGTTTTACTTATTTTAAGCCTAATAAATTAGTCAGACATACCCAAAACCTTTATTCACTAAAAATCATCCAAACTTGGAGCAAAAAGAAGGGAAAAAGTCGACCAAACGTCCCAAGAACAAGCAGCGGTGTTATTCAACTTTCAGCCTGAAATCCAAAGGATTTCTCCCTAAATTTCGTCACCATGTATTTGGGATTTCATTAGTGGATTCCTTTCTTCCACTAGGTCCCTAGAACTCAGTCAGATTCTTGATTCTGTATATCATATTTAGACCTAGGGTTTCTCAAACCTTGCAGAATTGTTGTGAATTAGATGTTATAGTATTCCTAATCAGATTATCATGTATTCGTGAAATTATAGATTAGTTCTTTGCATGAATTTTAGAACCCTAGTTGTGTAGATTCTTTTACTTCATGAAATACACTTGCTAGGTCAATTTAAACAGATATACATACTCCAGTTACGAATGTTTCATTTTCAGTATTTAAATGTTGCATTCTCAAATTTGCATGTCAGAACATTGAGCTATCTAGTATTTCAGTTTTTTGTGTCATACACATTCCTGTTGGACTAGAGTTCATCGTACCCTCATAGTCCTAGAACTACGTGCCCTCATAGGTTTATCAGTCCCTTCTGTTAAGCATCATCTTTAGTGATCATGCCAGTCATTACTTTATACCCCTGTAAAGGTATATTGGGTCCTCTCGATGGGCGTATACATCAAACAACCATTTTTTTATACTCTTGGCAAGGTATAATGGGTCCCCTCGATAGGGTGTATACATCAGAGTCCATGTTTAGCTCACGTGGTTTTATGTCAGTTATTAGTAGCTCCCAAAGTCAGACTCTAGTGCACTTGACAAGGTTTCTAGTTATATTTCAGTATTCAGTCTCAGTATGTCATGTTCAGAATTAGTAGTTGGTCATTGCATTCAGTTTAGGTTTTTGGTATATTTTAGCATATACATTCAATTCAGATTATATGATTGCTCAATAAGCTTTGTTCAGTTCTGTATTTGTTCAGATATATTCCATATCCTACATGCTCAGTACATTCCAAGTACTGACGCATACTCTGTGCTACATCCTTTCATGATGTAGGTTCAGGTACTCAGCATGCAGATCAAGCATAGATCGGTTTGCGATCTCAAGTTTACCAGCTTTAGTAGTGATTCCTCATACTCCGAGGATAATAGGCATGCTTTACACTTTACTCTTTTTATTCAGTTTTCAGTTTTGCTAGAGTTAGCTGGGGCATGTCCCATCGTCTTTAGTCAATTAGAGGCTTTTTTAAACATAATACTAGATTCAACTTTAGTTTTGAGTTTAATCTTCCTGTTGTTATTAAACTCATAGTATTTTATATATTCAGATTAGTATTGGTTATTCCCCACTTTCAGTTAATTATGCTTTTAAACTTCTGCATAGTACATTTTATTTAGTAATCTTTTAGTATGCTTATGATATGCTAACTTATAGTTAGCTTTGGGTTACTCGTGATCCTAGCTCCTGTGTTTACATCCATGGGGTAGCCTCGGGGTGTGACAAACTTGGTATTAGAGCATTAGGTTCAAGAGTCCTAGGATATCTGAAAGCCGCACTAAGTAGAGTCCTTTTCATGGGTGTGAAGTGCACCACATCTAATGAGAGGGAGGATACGAAGTGTTTTAGGAAAAAAATCATTTTCTTTGTATTCTTATCGAGCGTGATTATAAACTCTATTCAATCTCCTTCTAACTCCTACTCTTTGCATTGCGGAAAATGCCTCCCAGAAGGGCTAACACAAGGAATCAGCCAACAGCTCCAGCAGACCCATTGAAGGAGCAAGTCATGCATGCCAAGTTCAGGGCTTCTTACCAAGTACTTTCTCAAGCCATGACTACCTAGGTAAATCAGTAGGTGTAGTTCCAGCTCTGCCACATACTAACACTACTACAACAAAACTCCAAGACTTTACTCGGATAAACCCTACAGAGTTTCATGGGTCTAATTCAAAATAAGATCCAGAAGAGTTTCTTGGCGGCATCTAAAAGGTAACAAACATTATGGGCATCACTCAAGTCGAGAGTGCAGATTTAGCCACCTATCAGTTGAAGGGAGTGGCCTACACTTGGTACAAGCAGTGGAAGGAATGTTGTGGTATTAATGCATGTCAAGAAACTCTCTCAGAACCCTTCTCAGTCTCTACTCCAGTTGGTGACCCAGTTATAGCTAGATGAGTATACAAAAATTGCCCTATCATAGTATCTTATAAAGTCACCTCAGTAGATCTTGTAGAGTTAGAAATGGTAGATTTCAACATCATTCAAGGCATGCATTGGTTACAGTCATGTTATGCCTCAGTCGATTGTAGAACCTGGACCATTCGGTTTCAATTTTCAATGAACCATTATTAGAATGAAAGGGTAGTAGCTCAGTGCCTATAGGTCGAATTATTTCTTACCTTAAGGCCAGAAAGATGGTCTCTAGAGGGTGGTGTAGCACATGTTGAGGAAAAAGGGAGGGAATTAGCAAAATATATTCATCAGCTTACTGGCTGAGGAGTTAGTGTTACTGACACATCAGATGGTAGTGTGATAGTCCAGAATAGATCAGAACCTTTATTGGTAGCGGAGGTTAAGGGAAAACAGGACAATGATCCTATATTATTTCAGTCAAAAGTTTCTGTTCAACAACAGAAAGTAGAGGTTTTCTCACAAGGGGGAGATTGTCGCTTATGTCTTCCTAAGGTGGATGAGTAGTTGAAGCAGCCATGAAGGCCAAGTACCTCATCTCTTTCCTTCCGATTCCATTTCATCTTGAGATAATAGTTTCCTCCCCAGTTTCTCCGTTTACTGGTGCAAAATTTCAGTCTCAGTATCATGTTCCCTCAGTTATACTTGCATTTTCAGCGTATTTGCATGTCCTTGGAACTAAGTTCAGTTAGATATCAGTTTCTAGTACTTAGTAGTAGGGATTCCAGCTCCTTCCCTCCATACTCAGCTAGTTTAGACTACATTCAAGGATGAATGTTCCCAAGGGGGAGATAATGTAACACCTCAAATCTCAAAATGAAGAAAAATCCTAGTTTTCAGAAAACTGGTGCCAGTATTGACGGAACCACCAACGAACCATAGGTGGGACCATGGATCGTATGTGGGGCTCCGTCGTTAAGGCCCAAATCTTTATAGTCTCTGATCCTACCCACGATCGACCAGTACGGTCTGTGGTTGGACCTACGGGCCGTAGGTTTGACTATAGGTGAGGGTCAATAGCTAGTAAGAGGGAAATTGTTGTTGGGTCAACTTCAAATGATCATCACTCTTAGCACAAAAGTAATTAGGTGGCCCATGACCTACCAAATGATAGATAATTGAATCATCTTTGCAACGCTACCAAGTTTGCTAAAATCCCATCTCCTAGTAAACTGTACTGCTTGTTTTAGTGAAGCCTGGTCGGGAAAACATGACCGATGACCTCACCTACGGTTGGTAGGTCCCTCCATGGGTGGCCTTCATCAATTTTTAAGTTAGTGTCATTTAGGTCTTTTTCCTATCCGTTGGGCACTTAAACTTTGTCGTTTTACGCCTAAACTACGTTGTTTTACTTAGTTTAAGCCTAATAACTTAGTCAGACATACCCAAAACCTTTATTCACCAAAAATCATCCAAACTTGGAGCAAAAAGAAGGGAAAAAAGTCGACCAAACCTCCCAAGAACAAGCAGCGGTGTTCTTCAAGTTTCAGCCCCAAAATCCAAAGGATTTCTCCCTTAATTTCATCACCAGGTATGTGGGATTTCACTAATGGTTTCCTTTTATTCCATCAGGTAGCTAGAATTCAATCATATTTTTGATTCTCTATATCATGTTTAGACCTAGGGTTTCTCCAACCTTGCAGAATTGTTGTGAATTAGCTGTTATAGTATTCCTAATCAGATTATCATGTATTCGTGAAATCGTTGCTTAGTTCTTTGCGTGAATTTCAGAACCCTAGTGTAGATTATTTTACTTCATGAATTACACATGCTAGGTTAGTTTAAACAGATATACTTGCTCCAGTTAAGAATGTTTCATTGTCAGTATTTAAATATTGCTTTCTCAGATTTCATGTTAGAACATTGATCTATCTATTATTTTAGTTTTGTTGTGTCATACACATTCTAGTTGGGAGTAGGCTTAGACCGAGTTAGACTAGTGTTGAGCGTACCCTCATAGTCCCTGAACTACGTGCCCCCATAGGTTTATCAGTCCCCTCTGTTGGGCATCAACTTTAGTGATCACACAGTCATGACTTTATACCCCTGTCAAGGTATATTGGGTCCTCTCAATGGGGCTTATACATCGAACAATCATGTCTTTATACCCCTGGCAAGGTACATTGGGTCTTCTCGATTGGGCATATACATAGGACAACACGTTTAGCTCACGTAGTTGTATGTCGGTTATTAGCAGCTCACATAGTCAGACTCTAGTGCACTTGACAAGGTTTCTAGTTATACTTCAGTATTCAGTCTCAATATGTCCTGTTCAGAATCAGTACTTGGTCATTGCATTATGTTTAAAATTTTAGTATATTTCAGCATTTACGTTCAGTTCAGATTATATTATTGCTCAATATGCTTTGTTCAGTTATGTATTTGTTCAGCTATATTTTCCATATCCTGCATGCTCAGTACATTTCAAGTATTGATGCATACTCTACGCTCTATCCTTTCATGATGTAGGTTCAGGTACTCAGCATCCAGATCACACGTAGATCGGTTCTTGATCTCCAGTTCAGCAGCTTTAGTGGTGAGTCCTCATAATTCGAGGACTATAGACATGCTTTACACTATAGTATTTTTATTCAGTTTTCAATTTTGCTAGAGTTAGCTGGGGCTTGTCCTAACAACTTTAGTCAGTTAGAGTATTTTTCAGACATAGTACTAGATTCAAATTTAGTTTGAGTTCGATCTTCCAGTTGTTATTAAACTCATAGCCTTTTATATATTCAGATTAGTATTGGGTAGTCTCCACTTTCATTTTACTATGATTTTAAGATTCTGTATAATATATTTTATTCAGTAATCTTTTAGTATGCTTATGATATGCCAACTCGGGGTTAGCTTGGGGTCACTCGTGATCCTAGGTCATGTGTTTATGTCCGGGAGGTAGCCTCGAGGCATGACAGTCAAGATAATAGAAAATCGGTAAAATTTAAAACTCTTTTCATCACAATAAGAGTTTTATAGAATGGAGCGAAAGTCTCATACAACTTGTCTCAAAACCATCTAATACAAAAGAGTCATTGGGACACAGCCCATACAATAATGTTCAACATAAAACTGAAAACACATAAGGAAATGGTGGCCGAATCCTCAAATGTTGTGAGGACTCACCAATCTTCAAGCCTTGCTTCTACTAAGATCCTAACCACGGGGATGAGAGTCGGGAACGTCGGACCCTACATTTGGATAAGAAATATAGGCAAAAGTATACGTTAGTACAAGAATGTACTAAATATGATAGCTTGCATCAAAATCAACATAAACATAAGAGTTAGAAAATACAAGTCATAAGCATAATCAATGTATATAATAGATCATTTCAACATAAAAAGAATACTTCATAAAGTAACCTCAAAGCATACTTAGCCAAGACATGGATAATCCTCCAGTAGTCTTACTCATCATTGTAGGCAACCTTAGGCCATTATCCAAGCTCATCACCTATCATTCTCATGTTTAGCTTATCTTTTATAAAAATGGGGAATCACCTCCTTGCCTTCCTATAAAGGCCAATGGGTATTCTCCTCTTGCCTTTCTTATATGGTCATGTGTATTCGCCTCCATGTCCATCTTATGGAATCATGTGTATTCGCCTCCATGACCAACATCATATGGCACAGCTAATCGAATTAACATCATTTCATTATAAGATACGAGTAGTCGCCTCCATATATTTCATTAAGGGATCATGGGTATTCGTCTTCATGTCCAACATTAGGGAATAAGGGTAGTCGCCTCTTACTCTCCTCTAAAAAATATAGGGAATCGCCTCATATCCTTCTCAATTAGAGGTCATAGGTATTCACCTCTTGCCTCTTATATATCATAGAATTTTAGTCTAGATTCATTATAGGTGAGCAATCCTTTCAACCTAGAATAATTCAATATGAGAAAGCCTTTCACATTCATACTTGAGCAATTCATGTTTGAACTATCCCCTCCACAACAATTACATCAATAATAAACAATTCATAAGATAAGCTTTACTATCAAAGGACTACATCTCATAATCATCATATATGCTTTACTCTTAAAGAAATCAATATCATAATCATCTCACATATGCTTCACTTCTCAAGAAATTCTAATGTATCTTATCAATCCTATATGAATACTTCTAAACCCATAAATTCTCCTTTCATGGCATCAAACCCACTTATATCAATTTCAATCTATAAACATGGGTGAAGCATGGGTACATGTTAATTCATCCAAAAAACATGTAATCCTATCAATAAAATCATCAACAATCATAACCCAATCAATTGGATCAACATTCATCAAGACCCACAACATTAGTAGAAAACCCTAACTCAAATTGGGGAATTCCTACTTTTCAATTGGGGAATCTTGGGCACTCCATGGAAGAAAGGATTCCATGGATGAAAAGTCCTCATACTTTGATATCAAAGACCAAAAATGCTTGAGGAATGGAGACATGACCTTGAACCTAGCTTGAACTCTTTTTTCTTCTTCAAGTTCTAGAGAAAAATATTTGAGAGGACGAACTTGGGATTTCTTTTGAGTTTTGGAAATAATGACTTGAATGGGTGAGTTTTGGGTTTAAAATCACTTATATAGGGGTCCAAGGCTTGGGTAAAATGACATAGTATTAATTTAATTAAAACCAGAAAATACCCAAAAACCCTTGAACTAAAGTGTGCCGAACCACCACCACGAGTGGCACCACGGCCCATCAAGGGTCACACGGCCCGTAGTGGTGCCCGTGGTCCCTTGACTAATGGCTTGGCTTGTAACCACTTACCCTCAAAATCCTAACTCAAGACCACGACCTCTCCAATAGACCGTGGTGGCCTTCACGAGTCGTCAAGTTTCTCGTGGGAGGGTCTAACATTTTGGGTAGTTTTGGGAGCTCACTGTCTCACCTCCATGAGTACCACCACGACCTGTGGTCCCCACCATGAGGCGTCATGGTGGTTGTGGGAGGTGATCACGGCTTGGCTAAGGGTGCCCAAGCTCACTTCCTTGGATCTTGCCCTCTCACTTAGCCCTAGTTTAGCCTACTAGGCTCCGAGGTGTTACATTATCTCCCCCTTGGGAACATTCGTCTTCGAATGGAATTCTAGACAACTCTCTAAAGCAAAAACTCAATACTAGCAGCCCATAATGCATCCAATCTCATATAAATGCACAAATCAAGGAGGAAACATCAACTCCAAGCAAAACATATTCATTGCAGCATAAGGAAGGTATGGACTAGACCTAGCAACCCAACATGCGTGAAATTTCAAAATTTCTCATATCCAAGGAGGAACCAGCTTGTCCAACCTAAAAACATGCTCAACACAATCTCATGGAGCCTCTATGCAATTAATTCTCAAAAATCATAGCTAAAACATGTTGAAAACCTCATCTCATGAAGTCTAGGAACTCAATGCACAACAACATGAGAAAAATCAATCATGTAAACTCATTTTCTTTCAAAACACAAGTTTTTCATGAACATGCACAAAATAAGGAAATCATGGGAATATCTAAACACATGACACCAAAATAAAGAGTAAACCATGAGGAACTCATTACCTCAAGCTAGAGTAGGGGTAGAAGGAAAAAGATGAGGATATCGGGACATCATATCGGCCTCGGCCTCCAAAGTAGCACCCTCAACTAAATGATTCCTTCACAATGCTTTCACGGAAGCAACTTCCTTGTTTTTCAATTTCTTAACTTTCTGATCTAAAATCTCGACCGGAACTTCCTCATAAGAAACACTTTCATTAACTCCCAAACCTTCTAAGTGAACTATGGATGTCAGATCTGCAACACACTTCTTAAGATTAGAAACATGGAAAGCCGGATGCACCGATCATTAGGCAAATCAAGCTCATAAGCAACCTTACGTCTAAAAATTTGATATGGGCATACATAACGGGGACTAAGCTTTCCTTTCTTCCCAAATCTCATTGCACCCTTCATGGGTGAGATTTTCAAGTAAACTCAATCATGAACATCAAACTCAAGATCTCTTCTTCTAATATTAGCATAGGACTTTTGTCGACTTTGGGTGGTTCTCAACCTCTCTCTAATAAGTTGGACTTTCTCCAAAGCCTCATGAGCTAACTCGAGTCCAATCAAGGCATCTTCACCCACCTCAAACCAACCTATAGGAGATCTACACCTCCTACCATAAATAGCATCAAATAAAACCATACCAATACTCGAATGGTAACTATTATTATAAGCAAACTCAATCAATGGCAAGTGATCATCCCAATTCCCCTTAAAATCGATGCCACATGCTCTTAACATATCTTCCAAAGTTTGGATAGTTTGCTCCGCTTTCCCATTGGTTTGGGGATGAAAAGTTGCGCTAAGCTTAACTTTAGTGCCAAGACCCTTTTTGAAAGATTTCCAAAAGTGAGAAGTAAACCGAGTACCTCTATTGGAGATAATGAACAAGGGTACTCCATGAAACCTTACCATTTCTCTCAAATACAACTTAGCATGATCTTTCACTAAATAAGAAACTTTGACGGGAATGAAATGAGCCAATTTCTTCATTCGGTCTACTATAACCCAAATTGAATCATATTGTCGCTGGCTGCGAGGCAAACAAACTATGAAGTCCATATTAAAATCTTCCCATGTCCAAGTAGGAATACTATTGTCTTGAGATAAACCTCTCGGTTTCTGATGCTCAACTTTCACTTTCTGGCAATTAGGACACTTAGCCACGAATGACGCAATATATTTCTTTATCCCATTCCACCAATAGACCTCCCACAAGTCACGGTACATCTTTGTGGCTCCCGGGTGAATAGAATACTGAGAACTATGGGCTTCTGACAAGATCTATTCCCTTAAGTCATCGACATTCGGAACACACAAACGACCTGGATATCTAAGTACACCATCTCCCCCTAGGGAGAAAGCCTCTACGGACTTCTTGAGCATCGCTTCTTTCAATTATACTAAAGTCGGATCAAGACATTGCTTGCCTTTCACATCCGCCACAAAAGACAATTCGGAACCAATGTGAATCATAACACCACTTTTGTGGAAACCACTAACTGAACACCCAATCGGGCCAATCTATGAACATCTCAGACCAATTCTTTCTTTTTTCTTTAATATGAGCAACAATACCCATATATATCCGACTAAGAGCATCCACCACCACATTTGCCTTATCGAGGTGATAGAGAACACTCATATCATAATCTTTCAATAAATCACGCCACCTTCTTTGGCGAAGATTCAAATCTTTCTGATTAAACACATATTGTAGGCTCTTGTGGTTGGTAAACACATCTACATGCACAACATACAAATAATGTCCCCAAATCTTTAAGGCAAAAACCACCGCCGCTAATTCAAGATCATGGGTAGGATAATTCATCTCATAAACCTTAAGTTACCTTGAAGCATAGGCAATGACTTTCCCATTTTGCATAAGCACACATCCTAACCCAATTCGTGAGACATTACAATAAACAACAAAACCATCAGTTCCTTCCTGAAAAGTCAATAACGGAGACGAAGTAAGTCTATCTTTCAACTCTTGAAAACTCTTTTCACATAATTCAGACCATATGAACTTAGCCTTCTTTTGCGTCAAAACTATCAATGGAGAGGCAATCAAAGAAAACCCCTCATCAAAACTTCTGTAATAACTAGCTAAACCCAAGAAACTTCTAATATCCGAAGGGGATAAAGGTCTAGGCCAACTTTTGACCGCATCCTTCTTCTTAGGATCTACCTCAATACGCTTACATGAAAAAATATGGCCAAGAAAAGCTACAGACCTTAACCAAAACTCACACTTACTAAACTTTGCAAAGAGTTGTTGGTCCTTGAGAATTTGCAACACAATCCTCAAATGATTGATATGATCATCCTCACTCCTTGAATAAATTAATATATCATCATACATGAACACAATTAAGAACATATCCAGGTATTGTCTAAACACCCGATTCATCAAATTCATAAATGCCGGCCGAGCATTACTCAAACCAAATGACATCACCAAAAACACATAATGACCATACCAGGTTCTAAAAGCTGTTTCCAGAATATCATCATCTTTCACCCTCAAATGATGATAAACCTACGTAAGGTCAATCTTGGTAAAGTAACTCGCTACTTGGAGTTGGTCAAACAAATCATCTATTCTCGGAAGAGGATACTTATTATTAATGGTCACCTTATTCAATTGCTGATAGTCAATACACATTCAGAGTGAACCATATTTCTTCTTAACAAACAAAACTGGAGCACCCCATGGAGAGATACTCAGTCGGATGAAACGCTTATCCAACAAATCTTTCAATTGTTCATTACTTCCTTAAGTTCCATCGAAGCCATTCTATAAGGATGAATATAAATAGGCTACGTATCTGGAAGAAGTTCAATACCAAAATCTATTTCTCTTTCGGGAGTAATACCGGGTAGATCATTTGGGAGCGTTTTGGATATCCATTAACAACTGGGACCGACTCAAGATTAGGGGTTTAGAATCCATATCTCTCACCCTAACTAAATGTTATATGCAATCATTGGAAATCATCCTCCTAGCTTTAAGACAAGAGATAAATTGACTCTGAGGCATATAATTTCCCCCTTCCATTCTAAGATAGGCTCATTCAAAAATGAAATATGACTACACTGGTTCTATAATCAATAGAAGCATAAAAAGAGTGCAACCAATCCATACCAAGGATAACATCAAAATCTATCATATCAAGCTCTACCAAATCAACAGGAGTAACTCTATGGGATAAGGAAATGAGACACTTTCTATAGACCCTCTTAGCAACTATAGAATCACTAACAGGGGTAGAGACAGAAAAAGGATCTAATAACACATCAGGGATCATATCAAATCTCATAGCCACATCTGGCGTCACAAAAGACAAAGTAGAACCGGGAACAAGTAAAGCATTAACATCTATTTGAAAGACTTTCAACATACTGGTAACCACATTGGGAGAACCCTCTTGTTCGCCACGAATCTGAAGTGCATAGAACCTATTTTGCTTTGGAACACTAGAACCTTTACCACTTGGACCGGATGAAGGATAGGGTTGCACCCTACGACGCCCATCTCTCTTATTCTTAGCAACTGAAGAACAATTCCTTATCTTGTAATCCTTCTTACCACAACCAGATAAAGCATTGGAACCCGCTAGACATTCGCCCACATGCTTTTTTACACACTTACCACAATCTGGCACTACAAATCCACTACCATCTACTTGAGGATTAGGGTTAGACACACTCTCCTTTGTTGAAATTAGAAGCATTAGAGGAACCGTGCCTAGAAAACCTTCGTCGATACTTAGAACGACCATGTCCAGTAGACCTAGTATAAGAAAAATTATCATCATCGACCCTAGACATCTTCTCCTCCCTAGACCCCTCTTTATGTTTATCCCCTTCAATCTGTTGGGTATGAGCCATAAGATGAGAAATATCCATGTCATGGACTAGCAGAGCCGTACAACACTCTTTCACTACCAATTCGAACATACCCAAAATGAACTTGTTCATCCTTGCGCTAGAGTCAACAACTATAGAAGGGTCATATTTTGATAATTGAGTAAACCTCAAAGCATATTCTTTCACACTCATATTTCCTTGTCGGAGATTAATAAACTCAAGCACTTTAGCCTCCCTCTTATCAAGAGGAAAGAACCTATCAAGAAAAATGGATTTGAACCTTTCCCATTTAAGGGGACCCGCATCTACCGGTCTTGCTTCCTTTCATTGGCTGACAAAAATTTGAGCAACCCACTTAAGTTGATAAGCGGCCAATTCTGCCTTTTCCACCGGAGTCACTCCCATAATAGACAAAATCTTGTAAACCTCATCAATGAACTCTTGAGGATCCTCCTCAACCTTAGAACCATAGAATTCAAGAGTATTCATCCTAGTGAAGTCCCTCACTCTAGATGCAGTCGTACCCATTTGGGTTCACAATCTCCCTATTGGCTTGGGCCGTCAAAACTTGAGAAAACACTTGAAAATCCATGCCAAACTTCTCATTAGTCACTTGCTCGACCAAAGTGTCAATCAGAGCTTGAGGAGGATCTCATTGATCAATCTCTTCTCCCTCGGTCATTCTTACAAAATTCCTTCGAGTAGTCATATCCTGTAGACCATCGGGTAAAGCTTAGGAGAGAGACCTTATAGCGTTAAATTGTACCGCACGACTTAGAGTAATGAAGAAGTTAAGTTTCCTAAACATCTTGTAGCCTCTTATTCATAAATATGGCGCGCTTCACACTCATGAGCAAGACTCTACTAGACGTGGTTTCGAGACATTCTAGAACCATTCTAAGCCTTGTGCTTTAATACCAAATTTTTCATGACCCAGGGGTACACCCTATACGTAACATGACATAAAAGACCCCGAGAGGCCTCATATAAGCCACTTAGCTTTCATAGTCAAGATAATAGAAAATTGGTAAAATTTAAAACCATTTTCAACACAATAAGAGTTTTATAGAATGAAACGAAAGTCTCATACAACTTGTGTCAAAACCATCTAATACAAAAGAGTCATTGGGACACCGCCCATACAATACCCGAGAGGCCTCATATAAGCCACTTAGCTTTCATAGTCAAGATAATAGAAAATTGGTTAAATTTAAAACCATTTTCAACACAGTAAGAGTTTTATAGAATGAAACGGAAGTCTCAAACAACTTGTCTCAAAACCATCTAATACAAAAGATTCATTGGGACACAGCCCATACAATAATGTTGAAAAAAATGAAAAGACATAAGGAAATAGTGGCCAAATCCTCGAATGCTATGAGGACTGACCAATCTTTAAGCCTTGCTTCTACTAAAAGCCTAGCCACGGGGATGAGAGCCGAGAATGATGAACCCTACATTTGGATAAGAAATGTAGGAAAGAGTATGCGTTAATACAAAAATGTACTAAATATGATAACTTGCATAAACATCAACATAAACATAAAACTTAGACAATACAAGTTCTAAGCATAATCAATGCACATAATAGGTCATTTCAACATAGAAGGAACACTTCATAAAGTAACCTTAAAGCATACTTAGCCAAGGCATGGGTAATCCTCCACCAGTCTTACTTATCATAGTAGGCAACCTTAGGCCATCATCCAAGCTCATCACCTATCATTCTCATATTTTGCTTATCTTCTATAGACATGGGGAATCACCTCCTTGCCTTCCGATAAAGGCTAATGGGTAGTCGCCTCTTGCCTTTGTTATATGGTCTAGGCTACTCTCCTTCATATCCATCTTAAGGAATCATGGGTATTCGCCTCCATGCCCAACATCATATGACACGAGTATTCACCTCCACTTCATTTAATTATAAGATACAAGTATTCACCTCCATATGTTTCGTTAAGGGATGTATGCCTGCATGACACACTAGTCATATTAGCCTGCACAACTCTCGAGATATAACACACTTTTTATGTGAATTCAGATGAAGCGACTATTTCCTAAATTCTTGTCTCGTGAATTTAAGTTTTTATTTTTTTCATTCCTTTGATTTTTTTTCCAAGTGATTTTATTTATGTGATTTAGTAATTTAACTAGTGATTGTAGCTTAAACGCAAGACATGTGAGTCTGCACATCTATTATGCTTCTTTACCGTGATTTCAATTCTTAATGCGTCCATTACCGATATGTTTTCACATGATTTTTGTTATTTTATTTAGGAATTCCAATATTGATTACGATATTAGAGGTGTGAGGCATTTAATAAGTGTTATGCTTTGTATGCCTGCACAAATTTTCAGATGTGGCATACTCTTTTCACATGAATTCATATTTTTATGTGGCCATTCCCTGGATTTCTTGGGAATTTTGTTAAGTGTTTTATGAATTTAAATAGTTATTGCGACATTAAAGGCGTAAAATATTAAATGAATCTTAAGTCATGTAAGCCACCATGACACACAAGTCATCAAAGCCTGTACAACTCTAGAGATATAGCAAACTGTTGTCTCGTGACTTCAGATGAAGTGCCTACTCCCAAAATCTTGTAACATGATTTTTTTTTCATTTTCATGTGAATTCAGATAAGTCATAAATAAATGTTTTCTTTTACATTATTAGATTTTTTATGTGAAACAAATTTAATTAAGTTTCCAGCACTTAAGTGATTTTGCTATTTGATCAACTTTTATAAAGAGTATCCTTTTGAACATTTTTTATTTTAAAATGTAACTTTTGGCTTCGAAATCTATACACATATATTAAGCTTATAATCTTGGATTGGCAACAACACTGACACAAGAACTACAATAGATTTAAAGATTACTTCTGTAAAGGAGAGGGGAAAGTTGCTTAATATGACAATAACCCGACTTCTTTCTATCAAAATAAATTAAATTAGAAAGCTCACCACTCTTCTTTACTTTACCACCATCCTCCGACCCAAAGTGCTTTTAGAGGTTATTTTTAACAATAGGCCTTGGCATGGGACTAAATCGCCACACGATAGTAAATGTGTAAGATACATAATGAATCATAAATGCGTAATGTAGTGAATGAAACTTACGTTATGTGTTCATGCACGACACACTAGTCACGTGATCATGCACGAACCTTAAGATATAACAAACTCTTTTCACATTCCTTTGATTTTTTTTTCAAGTGAAGTTAGTTGTGTTATTTTATAATTTAAATAGTGATTACCCAATAAAGTCTCTAGGTACATAACAATTCTTAACTCGTGTGTGTCTGCACAACACAATAGACACGCCAACCTACACGTTTGTTTAATGTGCTATACTGTTTTCACGTGATTTCTTTTTTTATGTGTCCATTTCCTAGATTGTTTTCACGTTTATTTAGTTATGTGGTTTAAAATTTTAAATATTGAATGTGATATTAAATGCGTGAGGTGTTGAATGACTATTAAATTATGTGCGTCTGCACGACTTTCCAGTTGTGGAAGATTCTTTTCATGTGAATTAATTTTTTTATGTGCCTATTAACTACTTTTTTAACATGAATGTAGTTAAGTTCTTTATGAAATTAAATAGTGGTTCCAGCATAAAAGGAATTATGTATTTATTGACTCTTAAGTCACGTGTGCCTGCACGATACACTAATTATGTCAGTATTTACAACTCTAGATATATGACAAACTCTTTTTACGTGAATTCAGATGAAGTGCCTATTTCCAAAATTCTTGTCACGTGAATTTAATTTTTCATATGCACATACACTAGATTTTTTTTCACGTGCAATTGGTTATGTGATTTTGGAATTTAAAGGGTTATTGTTCTTTAAAGGCATGAGGTACTTAACCATTCTTAACATGCGTGTCTCTACATAACACACTACACATGTGAGCCTTCACATATTTTTGATGTGTTATACTTCTTTCACGTGATTTCAATTTTTGATGCGACCAATCCCTATATTTTTTCACATAATTTTAGTTATATGCTTTAGGAATTTAAATGTTAATTGTGATATAAAATGTGTGAGGTATTTAATGACTATTAAGTCTTGAGTGCCTACACGACTTTTAATATGTGGCTGAATCTTTTCACGTGAATTCAATTTTTTAGGTTCCCATTCCCTAGATTTTTTCATGGGAATTTAGTTAAGTGTTTTATGAATTAAAATAGTGATTGCGATATTAAAGGCGTAACATACTCAATGAATCTTATGTCATGTGTGACTGCACGACACACTAGTCATTATAGTCTGTATAACTCTAAAGATATAAAGAAATCATGTCACGTGAATTCAGATGAAGTGCCTATTCCCTAAATCTTGTAACGTGAATTTAATTTTTAATATGCTCATTTCCTAGATTCATTTTCAAGTGAATTTAGTTAAGTTGTCAATAAATGTTTACTTTTACTTTCTAAGATTTTATATGTTAAAATATTTTAATTAATTTTCTAGCACTCCAATGATTTTCGCGTTCTGATCAACTTCTATAAAGAGTATCCTTTTAAACATTTTTTGTTTTAAAATGTGATTGTTTTGGCTTCAAAATCTTCACACATGTGATAAGCTACTACTCTTAGGTTGGTGACAGCAGTAACACAAGAACTAAAATTGACTTAAAGATCACTTTCGTAAAGGAGAGGGGGGAAGATGATTAATATGATGATTGACCGGCTTCTTTCTATCAAAATAAACCGAATTCAAAAGTGCACCACCCTTCTTTAATCTACGACCAACCTTCGACCCAAGGTGCTTTTAGAGGTTACCGTTTAGCAATGGGTCGTGGCATAGGCAGAAAAGGTCGCACGACATTAAATGTATAACTTACTGAATGACTCATAAATGTGTAACACATGTACCGGCTATTAAGTCACATTTGCATGCACGACACACTAGTCACGTGAGCATGCACGACTCTCTAGATATACCAAACTCTTTTCACATTCCTTTGATTCTTTTTCATGTGAAGTTAGTTATGTTATTTAATAATTCAAATATTTATTCCGCACTAATAAAATGAGGTACATAAAAAATCTTAACTTGTGTGTGTCTACACAACACACTAGAGATGTGAGAATACACATTTTATTGAATTCACATTAAAAGAATCTCCCACATATGGAAAGTCGTGCAGACACACAAAATTTAATAGTCATACCCTTTTTTGTGATTCGACTCAAGCTAATCATAACCCTTTTTGTGACTCGACTCAAGCTCATTATACATAATTTGATTTCCTCTTCTTCGTATTCTATTGATCAGAAGCATCCAGTAGCGCCTCGTCGGTTTAGAATTCGAACACAAAATGGCCATACTTAAGCAATTCTTCTTATTCTTCTTCTTTCTTAGTTGAAGTTCCCCTTCTCCGATAGCTAGTTCAATGGTTTCAAAGTTGGACGACTGGTATTCTCTGGATGGACGGTAAATCCAGGTATGCTGCTGGTCCTTAGAAGGACCAAAGGAATCCTAGTCTTCTCTCCTAACGAATTTCCCCTTTGCTGTCCTTTTCGCTACCTGGAGCCAGGTTTTTTCTTATTATAGATAACGTACACACATGTGATCTATCTAATTAATGGACTAGATTAACTAAGACTCATTCAATCTTCTATAGCAATTTTCAGACCGTTCCATTCATTGTCTTCTTCTCAACCTCTCCTCGGTCACTGTACTGGGTTACTGAACTCCACCTTCTCGGAATTCCATTTCAGAAAGTCAGGTCGAAGGAAAATGGATTCCCTTTCTTGGAGAATAAAAATGTCTATGATTCTCATCTCGAAAAAAGAGTTTAAATCTACAGCACCTCCTATAACTACACCACCAAGACCGGGTAACAGAACAACGGCCAGAGCAGCAGATTCCATAGCTGCGATTCTTCCTCCATCAAAAGGCTCTGAGCCTGCTACGTAGCTAGGCTACGAGATTGATTCTCTGATGATAGAAAGAGAGAGGATAGAGGATCACGCTTACAAGCATCCTTTTCCATCGTCTTTCGCTAACCCTGGTTCTATCAAACCCGCTTCTTCAATCCTGGTGTGAACTGCTTCCTTCCTTCTTACCCAAGAGCTCTAATTCCACTTAAATAAAAGCAGTTCTTCTTCCTTACTCTTTCTAGTAAGCATTTTGAAACTTCGTTAAACATCTGCTTCAAAGATCTAAGACCCAATCTCACTGAACTGGGTCAAAGAACTACCTTCCTAGAGCTACCTTCTTACTTAGATCATTCGTTCCCCAATTCAAACTCGGATCAGTTGGCAAGTGGATTCCGTGCCTGGGTACGAAACTCTAAAAGAAAAATTTGATCATTCAAGTCGGATAACATTTATCTACGCTAGGATCTGATCTACATGAACTTCTTTCTTCTCTTATGATATTTCTAGAAAGCAAAAAAAAGAAATAATGGGGAATAGAATACAAGTGTTGAGTACCAGCTTCTACTCTTGTGATAGGTGGGCCTGACCTCTTCCTTTCTATTTAGAAAGTGAAAGTCCTTGCCGGTGTGACATATGAGTAGATGGTGCTCTTCTCTTTTCGGGTTCATAATCGGTGCTATTGAATCTGCAGTTAAGGGAATATCGCCAGTTCTTTGAAAAAGAGTTCTTCTCAGGAATCCCTTTGAGGGAGGTTTAGCCTAGCCTTCAGGTCCTATAAAAATGGAGCTTACCAGTTTATGGAATGGATAAATAGATGTCCTACCAAGGCTGTATGGAATATACTGAAGGGTTAGGGTTCTTGCGGTAAGAAGGACAAACCGGGCCCTAGTGATCGTTATATTATTACGCCACACATAAAGACATCTCAAATAGGTAAATTGGTTTTGGAAGACGGGGAAAATATATCGATCATTTAGGTTTCTGAGTAGCTAAAGTTAAGATAGAATAAGTCATCACATCCTGGGGTTGAAGAATGAGGAGCTTTAAAAAGAAAATGGCAAGAAGGAAGGTGAGTAGTAACGTCGTATTATCCATCTGAAGCAGTAGCAGGCCAGGCACTGGTCTTTCTATCTTCTGGCTGTTCCCAGAAGGAATTTCTGAGCTTTTGAAATAATAGTTGTGGCAATCTCTTTCTTCCATATAGAGGGAACTTATCCTTAGACTTTTGGAGTTTTGGCTTTGGCTTGGACCTGTACTAGTCCGAGAAGTGAGAGCACCAATTTTGAAGATGTTGGTTCGAGAAGACCTAGAAAAATGCTAGTAAGAAGGAGGTTAGTTTGCTAGGTTGTAGATCTTCTCCCTTATTCTTTATAGAGGAATTCCCTAAATTCAAATAACACTACAAGAAAAAGCTTTATTTAAGACCAATATTTATGGACGAGTCAATAATCCCGTCTCTAAAAGTAGATGTATTGGGATGAGATTTTATTTCGATCTTTAATTTTGTATATTTTTGTGAAAGTACTAAATCTGGTCTCTAGAAAAAGTAGTAACTGGTCCCAAATCAAAATTTAGAGGTCTTGAGAAATATATATTGAAAGGAGGGAACTAAAATGTAAGAAACAAATTCATCTTTTTTCACCAAAATTAGGCGCCTAAAAGATCAATACTACTGATCGATCAAAATTCTAAAAGTAAAAGAAAAAAAAGTAATCGTGAAATCAAAAACCCTAGCAACGATCTTCCCTAACAACAATCTTCCCTCACAACGAATTCTGGAAACACACTGGTCTACGTAGCAAGAAATGCAACACATGTTTATGTGTTTTCTCAGAACAGAGAAAGCAGAGGTCTGCGCAGAAGTGATCTCCACTCAATCTCTATAGTCTATTCACTCGAATCTCAGGTATTCCTCTACTTCAATGAATTGATTTGATTTCATCTGTGAAGTCGATTTGTTTTTTGGATTGTTCGAGTTATATCTCTTCTTTTTTAAACTCTTGTTCTGTTAGACTATGTGTTGATTGTTTTCTTAAAGAACATTAAGTTTTGTAGTGTGATATGATCCCAAAAATGAAGGGGATCAGTCCTTAATGAATTAAGTTACAGTTTTGTTTGGGTCTGAAGCTGATGAACTATGTAAACGCAATAGAACTAATATAAATTACTTCATGTGGTGCTGCACATTAAAGGTTGAAAGAGTGATAACTTGTTTGCATATGAAACTTGGGGTCTTTAAAGCTTCGTTTGCATCTGATGAAACTTGGGCTCTTTACAGGTTTAAAGGTTGAAAGAACTAATGTAAATGACTTCTTGTGGTGCTGCACATTAATTTACAGTTTTGTTTAAAGCATTCTTTCATCTTTTTTCTAACTAGTTCTCTGATTTCTCTCTACTTGTATCTCAGCTACGCATCCTCTTTTCTGAGTTTCTTTTTTCTGCTGAAAATTTGAATTGTTGATTGTTTTCTTCATATAACATAGTGTATAGTGTGTGCCTAAAGAATTGATCATATTTTTACAATGAAATTCACTCGAGCTAATGAAAGATGAAGTATGACATAAAACTTATGCAAATTACCTCTTGTATATGATGTACATAGTAGGTAGAAACAGTTATAGTTTCATTTAGGTTTCAAAACTTGGAAAACTCGAGATTTTCAAGATTATATGTTCTAGAAGTAGCACCATATTTTTTTCCATTCTGGTAAAACTGAATCACTAGTTGTTATCTATTTGTTCAAGTTTCACGTAAGGCTCCTCTTTTGGGACCTGATTTTTTCTTATTCTCTATATTTGATTTGTTTGAGTTACACTAATTGTTTGATTTCATCTGTGAAGTCAGTTTGTTGTTTGTATTGTTCAATTTATATCTCTTCTTTTTTGAACTCTTGTTCTGTTAGACTAGCTGCTGATCGTTTTCTTAAAGAACATTAAGTTTTGTAGTGTGATATGATCCCAAAAATAAAGGGGATCAGTCCTTAAAGAATTAAGTTATAGTTTTGTTTGGGTCTGAAGTTGATGAACTATGTCGAAAGCAATAGAACTAATATAAATGACTTCATGTGGAGATGCACATTAAAGGTTGAAAGAGTGATAGCTTCGTTTGCATCTGAAACTTTGATTCTTTAAAGCTTCGTTTGCATTTGAAACTTGGATTCTTTAAAGCTTCATTTGCATTTGATGAAACTTGGACTCTTTAAAGGTTGAAAGGCTGAAAGAAATAATGTAAATGACTTCTTGTGGTGCTGCACATTAAGTTACAGTTTCATTTAAAACATTCTTTCATCTTTTTCCAACCGGTCTCTGATTTCTATCTACTTGTATCTCAGCTATGCATCCTCTTCTGCGAGTTTTTTTTTCTGCTCAAAATTTGAATTGTTGATTGTTTTCTTCTTATAGCATAGTGTATAGTGTGTGCCTAAAGAATCGATAATATTTTTACGATGAAATTCACCCGAACTGATGAAAAATGAAGTATGACATAGAACTTATGCAAATTACCTCTTGTATATGATGTACATAGTAGGTAGAAACAACTATAGTTTCATTTACGATGCAAAACTTAGAAAACTCAAGATTTTCAAGAAGATATGTTCTAGCAGTAGAACCATATTTTTTCCGTTCTTGTAAAACTGAATCACTAGTTGTTCTCTATTTGTTCAAGTTTCACATAAGCCTCATCTTTTGGGACCGGATTTTTTCTTCTTCTCTATATTTGATTTGTTCGAGTTACACTACTTGTTTGATTTCATCTGTGAAGTCAGTTTGTTGTTTGTATTGTTCGAGTTATATCTCTTCTTTTTTGAACTTTTGTTCTGTTAGGCTAGCTGCTGATCATTTTCTTAAAGAACATTAAGTTTTGTAGTGTGACATGATCCCAAAAAAGAAAGGGATCATTCCTTAAAGAATTAAGTTACAGTTTTGTTTGGGTCTGAAGTTGATGAACTATGTCAAAAGCACTAGAACTAATATAAATGATTTCCTGTGGTACTGCACATTAAAGGTTGAAAGGGTGATATATTCGTTTGCATCTGAACTTTGATTCTTTAAAGCTTCGTTTGCATCTGATGAAACTTGGATTCTTTAAAGGTTGAAAGGTTGAAAGGTTAAAGGTTGAAAGAACTAATGTAAATGACTTCCTGTGGTGCTGCACATTAAGTGAAAGTTTGTGGCATGATAAGATCCCAAACACGAAGGGGATCAAACCTATGAGAAACAAATGTTCCTATAGAAACAAAACAGTGAACTACTCTTAAACAGAGGCACTCACAGGTCATGCATTAAGATAGTGTTCGGAGAGAAGATATAGTAATTTGTATTCGACTCGAGAAATCTATTCAGAATTATAAATGAACGAATGTTTACCTTTTAATACTAACAGAGCATGCTAGAAAGTGTCTTCAGTTATTAAAACTGATCCAAATATATAGCCACGTGCAACTAATTCTTAAAAAGATTTCTGTCTAACGAAAATAAATTAGTAATTAGTAATTGCTAAAATGGATCATAATTTAGTGTTTTGTGTATGTTTAAGGAATCGATCATATTTTCTTGCAATCAAATTAACTCAAACTCACAAAAGAAGTATGAAGCAACATAATTGATACAAATTACCTCATGTGGTGTTGTACATAGAAGGTAGAAATAGTGATAATTCCATTTCAGTTTCAAACTTACCATACTTGAGATCATTCAAGAGATACATTCTTATAGTTGCACCATATATTCGTCCATTCCTATCAAACTCAATCACAATAAATTTATCAAAAAAGCTATACAAATAGATTGTAATTAACTTTTCGAAGGTTAAAGATGCAACAGACTTATTACAGTTATACTTCATGTGATTCCATAAATAGAAGGTACATACAATGACACTTCTCTTTGGGTCCTTGAGAAAGAGAACACGCAAACCAAATCCCCTTGTTCTACTCATCAAGTTATGCAAGCCACCCAAACAACTGAAACAGGTATGACAATTTACAAATCCATTCACTATCAATCTGTTGAACTAAAATTTATTGGTACAATTCTTACTAAATTATAGAACTATAGGATCATCTAATCCTAGAAAGGTAAAAAGAGTTCGAGGGAGCAACAGGTGTAAAGAAGTTGCATCACTTGAAGTTGAAAAGAAGCTGAAAGTAAAATTTTACTATAATCGAGCAGTTGGAACAAATAACAATCTATTTTCAAGGCACTTGGAAAAAATAATTCGTGACTGTAATATGTGTCCATTGGGAGTACCATCGTGGAAGGACATTAAGCAAAAAAAGTTGGATCACATGTGGGCAGCTATTGAGGTACAAGTACGAAGAAATACTAAATGCTGAGCCATCTCTTCCTAGCATAGAGATCGTAGAAAAGTGTTGTGGACCTTAAACTCGTAACCATGTATTTGGCTTTGGGGGTGGAGTAAAGGAAAAGGACATGAGAGGTGGCACTTCTTCGAAGGCTGAATTACTATCTGAGCTACGTTCAACTCAAGAGAAAAATAAATCTTTGAATGAGAAAAACAAATCATTGAATGATCGGTTGTCTACCATAGAAGACGAGCTGAAAGAAATGAGAAAAATGAAAGAACTCTTTACTGCTCAACAATTGGATAGCCCGCATATAACATCAACCATATCATTTGAGTGACCACTGACTTTTTTTGCTGACCAAGTAAGTAAAAATTTACTGAATTATATTTGCGGATAGTCATTTAAGCATTTAGTGTATGGCTGAACTCTTAGATGATTGATCGTGTTTAAAGGAATTTCTTCACTTCTGAGGTTCTTTGTTGGTGATTTTATTTTATCTTTGCCGATGGCTGTTTGATCACCTATATAAGTTAGTTTTGTTCAGTGAGTTTTATTACTTTTGCTGGCAGGACAAAAATATGTGACCAACTCCCTTTCTGCATAAGTTTGGTTGATTCTTCCTAACATTTTATCAAGAAGTGGATGACACATTCAATAATTCTATATATGAATCTTTATACATATGCTGGGATAGTGCTGATTTTGTTGATAAAACACAGTTGTTTTATACATATGTTCCGAGTTATTTTAATGTTTGTGTTGTTTCTTTCTAGACATAAATTGGAAAATTGATTCGCATTGAGTTTTAGTCGTTTAGCAGCTACAACAGTAGTAATAGCTACCACATCTGAAATGCTTCAGTTTTTCTGAGTTATTTTAATGTTTGCGTTGTTTCTTCTCTAGACAAAAAATGAAAAACTGATATGCATTCAGTTTTAGCCTTTAAGATGTCTTGGAAATTGTTGCTTCTTGTGTGCTAGCATATATAAGTGATAGAACCATTACACTGGACCATATACATAATCTCTCGGACCTTATAGACACTCAACCATATATAAATTTTTCTTTGTCCACTAAGAATAAGATTACAAGATATATATGGTAGGAAAGAAGAAGTAACAACTCATTGTAGCCTCACAGTTACAACATCCTAGCCATATTCAGAATCTCTTAGCCCCTATAAGACTTATCCTTTATGAATAGGCTTTTATCGATGCAAGAAGAACTTTGACATCACTCTCAGGGTTATTAAAATAATTTTTTATATATGTTGTTGTTGTACATCAAGTTTTCCATCCACATACAAAATATCTCGGCCTAAAGTCCAGCAAAACAGAGATTTGAGTTGCACCTTGATCTGGTTTAGAGGATCAAGTAACTTTCTAAACATGTATCATTAGAATTGCTTAACAGATCATTGCCTCATTTATCTCTATTTTTTAATTTTCTACACGTACAATTGCCGGCACACAGTTTTAGATTGTTTGGCTTCTACAAGAATTAATGATGAGAAGAAAAAAGTGATAACTTGTTTGTTTCCCCTGCTACAATAATAACCTGCTAGTTTATAGCTGAAACAGTGATATACCTCATGCTTGTTTAGTTACTCTGCAAAAACTTCTTTCCCCTAAAACATAATATAAATCTTTTTGGTGGAGATTTTCTCCATTTGTGCTAGCTTATGTCACTGAATTTGTGCTTTCGGTATAGATTTGGATTCTTGGTGAATGCATCTCATCAAAGTTTTTTTAATCAATTTTTCTTATGTTGTTGCAGCTTGTTGATATTCTGGATATCCCTTGGTGAATTTTAAAGTTCTTTTGTGAAGAATGAAGCTCAAGTCAAGATGCAAGTTTAGAAGATGCAAGTTTAGAAGATGCACACGACCATTATTATTTTGCTAGGAAAGTTGTGCAAGATGTGAAATCATAGTGTAGCTCGGGATATTGTTAATTTGCTAAGCTTTTTTTTGTCAAACAAATATTGAAACTAACACCATGGGATGTTTACCTATTTTTATATTTATATCAACTTTTGTATGGATATTTACCATAGCAATCTTATATTTATTGGTAGAACTTATAATACTTTTGTGAAATGAGGATCCAGAATCATTGGTGGTCAATTAGAGACCAAAAATTTTGCTCGTCTCTAAAAGTTAATCTAAGACGAGATAGTTTCTTTTCTCTAAATGTTTCATCTAGGATGAGACAACTTCTTGTCCCTAGAGGCTCATCTAAGACGAGGTGTTGCTCATCCCTAAAGAGTAATCTAGGACGAGTTAGTTGCTAGTCTATAAAGGGTTTAGTGACCAGAAAATGACTAGTTTTTAAGGAAGAAAATCATCTATTTGGGACGAGATATGTAGTCTTTAAAAGTACTTTGGTGACCAGCTTTGATTACATCTCGGGTGAACAAATAGGCATGGAGAAGAGTGAGAGAGGGGGGGACTACGAGCCCTCTCTCGTTGTTGTTCCCGGACCACCCATCCCTTCCTTCCCCCTTCGCCTGGCCCGGTGAGATCAGATTTCTAGAACGAAGTGAAGTGATAGGAAGAGAAGACTGCTGGAGGGAAATCCCTATTCATGAAAGGCCCTAGTTAAGGTTAGGATGAAACGAAAGTGCGCACCAGCTGAAGAAAGGAGCTTTGGAAGCTTACATTATTATTATTTTTAAAGGGGAAAGGGTTCCAAACCTATCTGACTAATAAGAAGAAAGGGGCATTCAACCACTTGACTATAAGGAGAGGGGCAAGCCAAAACTTACTCCTAAGAAGTTGTTGGATCGAAGTAGTACATTATACATCTGTCCGCCAGCAGCAGAGGGGGTTCGATTCCACTTATACGCGATGTGGCAAAAAAGAATGATTCAACGAGATATGTCTTGCCTGCATTAAGATTTAAAACTTGTCGTCTACTTTCCGGAAATGTTTGGAACAGAGAACTTACAATAATACAACGCCGTATTATCGGAAGATTGAGGAACAAGAAGAAATCTATTAAGAGAAAGATTTATTCTAGAGAAAATCTTAACAGTTACATCCAATCACAAACTACATGAAAGTTGTCCCTTTTTTATGGAGAATTACCCATCACAGAGATGCACAGAGTAAGGGAACGAACTTTATATATCCCCTTTCTACTCAATCCAGAAACAAAATCGGACGTTATCCTGGTTCGTCTCCATTTTTGTGAAACTATTCCTCAAGCAAGGCAGCCGATAAGTCATCGAAGGGTTTGTGTGAATAATGGAATGGTTAACATTACTCATTTTAAACTCTCCCACGGTGATATAATATCTTTTCAAGAAAATGATGCGAGAACCCGCGGTGAAGAAATAAAGAGATCCTTCTATATCGAAATCTCAGTTGAGAAAATAATAGGAAAATTCCTGGATCACCCGTGGAGAAGAACCAAAACAGAATGGTTCCGCCTACTCAAAACTAAGAGGGGATGCCGCCTACTACTAAAATCCCGGTTTTTGCAACAGTTGCGTTATTCTATGCAAGAAGAAGACTTAGAAAGAACAAAGAAGTTTGGATCCGAAAAAGTATGCTTAGGCAGTTCTTTCGCTGAGCACAACAAAATGTAGAGGAATTTGTATCATTTCAAATCCCTATTCTTATCGAAGAGAAGGAACAATAAAAACTAAAATATTCCTACTCGAACAAGAATTCCTATAGTTTACAACTCTTCTTATATAGTAATTCGACCTATTGCTCCGTACTCCCCCATCGATTTACTAATAAGATCAAAATAAAAAGGATCGAACTACCTACTCATTATTCGGAGGTGAATCATAGAATACCAAAGGCTGTGGTATCTTATGGACCTAACATAGGTCACATACCTCATGACATAATATTGAAAGATCCAAACCTTCTTCTTGGGAGCGGAAAGGGACATGGCCAAAACATATAAAGATCGGCGTAGTTGCTCATAGGGACATATCTATCCAGATAGAGGATAGTCTAGGCCGATTCATAGATAGATATCTCTCCATATAGATAGGTATCTCCGTGGATAGAGATAAAATAGGGATCCATCTAGATATTGATTCACTATTTCCATATTATTATTTTTTCTAATTGATTGCCTTTTTTTTGACGACAAGTTATCGTTTTCAATCTTAATGCAAGAGCGGAAAGCCACTTGACTGTAAGGAAAGGAAACATCATTTTTCAATTATTACTTGCTCGGGTATAGCGTAGATGAGCGAGCAGAGCCAATGAAAGAGGGAAGCCCATCATAGAGTAGTCGACTAGAAGTAAAATACTGCTGGCCTGAGAGAAGGCGGCCTCTCTCGGGAAACATGGCCCAATATCTCTTCTTTCTTTTTTATTTCAGCTTTTTTTTACAGGGGTCCTGAAGGCTAAAAGGTGGGGAAAATGGATGCCGAACCTCTAATCAACTTAGACACATAAAGAATTCTTGGCGTCGAGAGAAATTTGAGATTCCGTAACTAAATCAGTGAGTGCTTTCTATGAAGAGCTTGGAAGAAAAAAATGAAATAGGAACAATAGCGCTGGTCGCATTAGATCGATTTCATGCTAGTTTTTGCTCCAGCATGAAAGTTCTATTTCAGGTAAGGACGACGTACTATGATACTTTTCATTTTGTCGAGCCCTGCTTTGGTCTCTGGTTTGATGGTTGTACGTGCTAAAAATCCGATACATTCCATTTTGTTTCTCATCCCATTCTTTCGCAACATTTCAGGTTTACTTCTTTTGTTAGGTCTCAACCTCTTCGCTATGATCTTCCCAATAGTTTATATTGGAGCTATAGCCATTTCATTACTATTCATTGTTATGATGTTCCATATTCAAATAGCGGAGATTCACGAAGAAGTATTGTTCTATTTACCAGTGAGTGGTATTATTGGACTTATCTTTTGGTCGGAGATGTTCTTTATTTTAGATAATGAAAGCATTCCATTACTACCAACACAAAGAAATACGACCTCTCTGAGATATACGATTTATGCTGGAAAGGTACGAAGTTGGACTAATTTGGAAACATTGGGAAATTTACTTTATACCTACTATTTTGTCTGGTTTTTGGTTTCTAGTCTTATTTTATTAGTAGCCATGATTGGGGTTATAGTACTGGCTATGCATAGGACTACTAAGATGAAAAGACAAGATGTATTTCGATGAAATGCTCTGGATTCTAGGAGGACTATAATGAGGAGGGCGACAAACCCGCTCACGGTAATAAGGAGAAGCAGTGGTTCGAATCCGTATCGTGAGCTTTAGTGCACAAGTCATCAAATCCCTTAATTTGGGGCAGGAGTCTCGATGACAAGTCGTGCCTGCAGTTGTTCATGCACATCTTAAGAAGCTCCCATGCTTCAGGATTGAAGTTTTCACCAGAAATCTCTTTAAAAAAAAGAACGTTGTAACGAGGTTGCATAGGTCCAACATAATCCTCCTAACAGGCAGCCAAAGATGGGAGAGGATCAATTAGTGAGCTAACGAAGTTGATGTTGAAGTAGAAAGAAGGCTAATAAATAGGAATGGAGTTGGGGAATTCTAACTCTTAACTTGCTTCTACGACTTCCTTTTCATTTGGTAGGGCATGCCAACGAGATCTCATGAGAGCTTTTGAAGGTATCCAGTTAGACCCCCGGGTAAAAGAGATCTATCCATTTTATCCACCCTTTCCATTACTGATCTAGTTGCTCTTACTATCTAACCCGCCACTTTATTATATGATCTTTTATTGACATCAAAAAGTCAATTTTTTCCATTTTCTCGGGCCGACTTCATACATTCTTTTACTTATAGAAATAGTCATGTCAATCTTCTCGGTAAAGAAGAACTCTTTCGCAAAATCTTAAGAGAGCCTAGTTCCACAAGAGCGTTACCACGAGCCTTTACTTGATGAAAGGTGCCCTGTAAGATGCGCTATATCGACAAGGCGAGGAGAAAGCAGCCTAATGGGAATAGCTCCAAACCAAAGGTGCCCTCCATCTCGCATATAGAAATGATTTACATGCATACCTATTCATGATATCGAATAGGAATGATCATTATCAGGGGATACATATATGCCATGCTAGGATGAGCTAGGCTTTCAACATCATAATCCACCTCCCAAGCGTCTTCCCTCCAGTGCCTTTGACTATTGCTACAGTCATCAACCGCAACATTGAATTGAGACTTTCAACCTTGCTTTGGACTTAAATGGATCTACTTCTCCTATGCCAGATCGATGTTCATTAAGATGGTCAACCCAAGCTACTTCTCTACCTCCTCTCCTTATGTTATGTAGATTTGGAATCCCTATTGGATTTCTTACTCCAGAAAAAATAGACTAATCAACAATAATGCACACACATGAAAAGGCTTAACCCGCAGACTAACTCTTCCAATCCAACTCTATCGAAGGAGAAAAAAAGTTGGGACTACGACTTGCTTAGTGCAGGGCTGCTTGTTATGATTGGTTGGACACTCTCTTCATCTACGGTCTTAGCTTGGTCACTCTATTAAGCTTTCCCAGCAAGTCTATTGAATGGGGTAGGAAAGATTGCTATTCAAAGCATCGTTAAGAGTTCTGTCTTCTAGGGAGTAGTAAAGATAAGATGACTCTGATCTTTACTTCTTTGGTGCTGGATGTGAGCTTATCGCCTACTGATCTTAATCAAAAAGAGTCAATGAAAGTAGACACATCAATAGTAGAAGACACAAAGGAAGAAATCCTTGATCTTAGGGCTAAGATGCTAACTTTGTTGTGGAAAGAGTAACGAGAGGAAAGCCTTGACCTTCCCTTGTTCTACCCTTCGAACTCGGAGATTAAAGAAGATCACTCTATGCAGCGACAAAGGCAAGATCTCTATATGTTTCTAGATACCCGAGAGACTGAGTCCTTCGGGGAGAGAGAAAAGAGGCATTACTCCCAGAAGACGTGCAACCAACCTTTCCTTCCCGCTTCTTCCATGAGGTTCGATCTCATAGAGTTCAATTCCCATTCTCAACCCATGAACAATATGAGCTCGAAGCTTTCTTCGTAACTCCCAAAACTTCTTCGTAGTGGCTCCCTTACATCCCTTATTTCAGAGGGAACCTCAAAGTGGCTCTATTTCATTATATTCCATCCATATCCCAATTCCATTCATTTAATATCCCTTTGGTGTCATTGACATAACATATGTTGTCTAGTTTACCTCTTTTGGTGCTAGTTGAGGTTTGTGATTATTTTTCAATATTTTCTACTAGGTAATCTAGGATCCTTATGCATGAAGATAATCAATTCGGTCATTGTAATCGGACTCTATTATGGATTTCTGACCACATTCTCCATAGGGCCCTCTTATCTCTTCCTTCTCCGAGCTCTGGTTATGGAAGAAGGAACTGAGAAGTAGGTATCAGCAACAACTGGTTTTATTACGGGGCAGCTCATGATGTTCATATCGATCTATTATGCGCCTCTGCATCTACCATTGGGTAGACCTCATACAATAACTATCCTAGCTCTACCATATCTTTTGTTTCATTTCTTCTGGAAAAATCCCAAAGGCTTTTTTTATTATGGATCTACTACCCGAAATTCAATGCATAATCTCATTTTTCAATTATTCAATCATTTCATTTTACCAAGTTCAATGTTAGCCAGATTAGTCAACATTTATCTCTTTCGATGCAACAACAAGATCTTTTTTGTAACAATTGGTTTTCTTGGTTGGTTAATTGGTCACATTTTATTCATGAAATGTCTTGGATTGGTATTAGTCTGGATACGGCAAAATCATTCTATTAGATCTAAGAAGTACATTCGATCTAATAAGTACCTTGTGTTAGATTTGACAAATTCAATGGCTCGAATATTTAGTATTCTCTTATTTATTACCTGTGTCTACTATTTAGACAGAATACCCTCACCCATTCATACTAAGAAACTGAAAGAAGCCTCAAAAATAGAAGAAAGGGTGGAAAGTGAGGAAGAAAGAGATGTACAAATAGAAAGAGCTTACGAAATGAAGGGGAATAAACAAGAACAAGAGGGATCCACTGAAGAAGATCCTTCTCCTTCCCTTTTTTTGGAAGAAAGGTGGGATCCGGACAAAATTGATGAAATGGAAGAAACTCTCCTGCTTAAGACATGAGAATTGGAAGGCGTATCCCTTACGTACTTTTTCTTAGCCGGTGTGTTGATGATCCATAAGCCCTATTCACTCCTTTTTTTTTTTGCTTCTACATCTCATGAAGGGAGTTCTAGAGCCAAAAAATGCGTTCTTTAGTCAAGCAATGAGAAAGATTGACCAATCTCATCATATTCTATTTCATATTCATATGCCCTCTAACTTGAACTTCCTTACTTCCCAGGGTTTCCACTGCCTAAGTAGACTTCTCATTCATCAAAAGTAAGGGCTAAGAGTTATCATGAGTTAACTTCGGCTTATCTACTAAAGACTGTAAGTTTGAACTCAACTCTAAAGGAAGTGACTTCAGGGTTGGAACATCAGAGCAGAGGCGGGAATAGAATCTATAAGTGTTTGGATTGAATCCCTTGGGACTTGAAACTGAATCTTAGTCTGCAGGAATTAAGACTGGTTTGTAGCTTTCCTACCTTATCTGAAGTTGGATGGGATTCCTAAGTCGAATGACTGATCTCCGGACTCTTTACGGCTCTCAATCTTAATACTAGCTGAGGTTCAGTTCAAACTGCCTTGACTCTGAAGGAGAAGATTCTCTAGTCTGTTTTCCCGGTGCAGAATATAGGGCATTTGAATAGAATTCCTGCCTTTGTTTGATTACCCAGATGGGATTGCATCTACGCCAAGAATCACCAAAAATAGAGGAATCCTCGACTCTTCTCAACTCTTTCACTAAGGGCTTCTATTCCAATAAACCTACTTAGACGTTCTATCTGATCCTTGCTTCCAAAAGCAACTCATTTATAGGGACGTGATAAGGGCTAAAGAATCATATACTTACTTAGATCAAGCTCCCTTGTCGGAACTTCTAAATCACAGGTTGAGATCGTAACTCAATCTAAATAAATGAATTTAAGGACGTCTAAGTCAGAAGTAGTAGCTCGAGTTCTTACGACCTTTAATCTGAAGTAGCTTCATCAAGACTATCTTACTCCGGAGCTATGGAAGTGAAGAGTTCAAATATGCTAGAAGAATAGGGTACCGGGTAACCCCTCTTTCAGGCTACATGTTTCAAAAGATAATTCCCTGCACCCCCTTCGGGGAGTTTGTTAGCTCCCACTTTCTTCTTTAAGTATACTTAGACTCAATTTAGTGTAATTCTCTAAAGTAAGATTCACCTTATCTAGGGCTTGGTCTACCTTAAAAATCCCAATAAGTCCTGCTCCGGACAAGCCTGAGCCCTACCTCTAGCCAAATATATATCATATTATTATCCAAGAGACCCTTACCTAGCATTTGCTTTTAGGAATAAATCCCCCCATAACTACTTCCTTTCTGAGGGAAGATGCGTAGATCGATACAGGAGTCAATTTAATATAATATTGATTTTCTAAGTCTTTCTATGCCAGCTAACGGTGCCACCGACCCTAAAGACAAAAACTGACCTATTCAATATATTAACCTACGCGCTGCGAATGCCGAAATTGGTTTTGTGTTCCGTTCATGGGGATATAACATCGAGATAGATTCCATAAAGGGAATGGAGAACTGCCTAGCAAAGAGAAAGGGCGGAAGGGGCCCTCCCTAGGAGTTAGAATTCAAAAAATAAAGAAGATGGTCACTCTACTACTATATACTATATTTAGACTTCTTCTATCGGTCCCTTTAGGCGTGATGATATGGTCTCTTTAGCTACAGGGATGGTAGCCCAGGGGAAGCTAGTCTATCAGAAGGCAGTTCTTGAGCAAGTGAGATTGGTTGAAGTTCAATATGCATCATCAACTGGAGAAGAAAAATAGGGTCGAATATGATTAAGATGAATATGTCGAGTTAGAGTACAAATTTCCATTCTTCTCTTACAGTTCCTCCACCGAACTCTAGTATAAGGAATGGAATAGCCGTGAAGCGGTCAGTCGCCAAGCCCGCCTCTCTCTCCTTTCTTGCGGGCCATTACTCTACAGAACCAGCATAGCTCACATATGAGCACGCTAATGAGGCCCTGAGCCGGATAGATGAAGATGGTAAAGTCAGACTTCTACTATCTCGAAGTCTCTGATAGAAAGAATGATTGATTACTTGAATGCTGGGCCATCTACTCGCGAAATCACCCTAGTCCGAACCCTCTCAGCTCCTTCCTAAAGAAGTGAATTGTTGATCGATCAACGGAGCAAAGGTCATAAAGGAAATCCAACTCCCAGTTTCATTTACTACAGCTAATAGAAAAGAAGGGCAACAAGAAAGCGAATCTGCCCCAGCAGACCCAATTTCCAAAAGATTGAGTGGTATGCGCATAACACCTCCTGATGGGGCATCTCCTCCATCGTTGTTGGTGCATCACAGACATGCCTGACTGAGAAACAACCAACAGCCTTGTTCCTAGAGTCTAAAGAACCCCCTCTAACAAAAGAAAGTAGCAACAAGGATGACTCTCGAAGTCTTGGTCCTTATACCGAAACAAGATCCCAAATCAATTTGCTGAAGCCGAGGCCAATGAGGAAAGGTCCTTGACTTTGCTTGAAGCGGGAATTATTATGAATAATAGCTCTTCCTAACAAATCGAAAGCTGGAGCTATTAGTCTACAACAGGGCATTCTATCAATCAATCAATCAATAGTGATATCTCACTTGCTTTCAAATGCGATATGAGCTCTGCTAGCTTTCATATCGACTAAACTGAAATGAATTAAATCGCCTTATAGCTCAGTTTGTTCCCTTACTTATTATATGACTCAGCTTCGCCTTTTCCTTCTCTACTCCCACGCTAAAAGGGAAGTCCCGAAGGCGCATCTCTTCCACTACTCTTGTTGAGTAAGATGTTCTTCTTGCCACTGTAGCCTTTAGCACATAAGTAGGAATTGTCTAATCTACTAATCTAAAACCGCTTTGAATCTCTTGGAGTAATAAGGGCAATAGGTCTTTCTTGGAAAAGATCCTTCTCTCAAGATCGTAAGCAAGGATTTCTGATGTGCGGAGGTGCCCTAGCCTTAAGCGCGCTCCCTAATTTATCCGAAGAAGGACGAACTGGTTAAAACTATCCACTAACCTCTCCAAGATTGGCTTTCTGTTCAAGTCAGCCTTTTCGAAAGGTCGATAGCACCAGAGATTATGGTTCGCCAGTTGCAAGATTTTGATAGATATTATGTAGCTGATACATCGAGGACCTTCGCAAGAAAGATAGATATAGGATATATTCGGCTAGCTCTTACTACAGAATCCACTTAAAGTCCCTAGTCTCCCACGACCTGACTGATAACCAATTTTGAGTCCCTCATTTTCTTTTATAAGCCTGATTCCTCGTAGAGTCACCGTCTTCTTTTAGTCTAGTGGAAAGGCATAATCTAAGGGAAACCCTTTTACCTTAGGAATTAGGAATAAGCCATTTATGCGTTGTTCCTATATACCTTTCTTAGTGTGATTTCACGATGATCATCAGTACAACTAGTTCTGCGTCAAGATCATTGGTCTCAGGGTAAGTAGGTGAGTGATTCGTGGAAGGGTTTGACGGTAACTGTTGGTTAAGAGCCTGAAGCCGACAAGTAATAGCTCCAGTTGGAGGCCTAGAACCAAAGGAGAGAAACTAGACGTATCTAAAAAAGAGAAGCAAAACCGGCGCAGAAAAAGACGCATGCGCTTCTCAATTAGACTATATAATATAGAATTGCCCACTGTTTCACCCACCATCAAAAGAATAAGAATTTGTTGTTCCATAATCAACTGAAGAAGCTAAATCCTCATCTTCATCTGTGGATACAGGTGGACGTATATGAATCTACTGAATCTACTAAATTTACTGAATCTATATTTGAATACCCATCTTCAGTTGAATCCGCTTCATAAAATGGGATACCCTTCTCCTATAGTTTTGGAAACAAATGAACGAGGACCCTCCCGCCGACATGAACTCCGAAGCAAAAGCATAGGCTTCAGATGTTTCTAGGATTTGAGTAAAATGCAAGGGGCATGTACTTTCTACTTATTAGTCTCGTTATAACCGTCTGGGTCTAAAACCTTTGGACTATCGATTGAGCCTCTTGCTAAATGCCATCTCTCTCTACTGATCGGGGTTCTCTCTTTACTACCAAAATACCCTTTCTAGCTTTTGATCTTGGCTCATCAGTATGTAAATTCATTAGAAAAACCCGTACCCTATCCCTGACGCTGCCGCCTTGGCTTACTTGGCACCGGGATGCGAATTCTCCTTACTTCTTTGGATAGTATAGATGGTATTGTACGATAAAAATCTAGCCTCGAAATCTCATAAGAAAAGAAGGGCTATTCAGGTTTCCAGTCTTATGTCTGGTTCACTAGGTTCTACAACTGTAGGGATCAATCATGGTCAAAATAAGAGTTTGATCCTGTCTCAAAAGGTACACTAGCTATATGCTTAACACATCTAATTATAATAATGTTTTCTTGGAAATAATTTTCAATTCCGGCGCAAGTAAACATAAACAGGAAATCCGTGAATTTGAGTCACGGGAATAGACCCACCACTGATTCATTCAATTCAAGTTGCTAATTCAATAAGTTCGGATGGTAGGGTAGGGTCAGGCTTGGACGAATGCAACTTTAGATGTGAACTCCGTACTAGCCACTAATAGTCGAGATCCCCGATCGACCCAATCCTTGAAGGTCAGATCGAAACCATGAGTAATTTCTTTCTTGATAATACCCCTTTCCACTCACGGGATAGATAGAGGCAGGAAGCCTACCATTTCATACTTCTAGTATAGGCAGTTAACCAACCCCTTTTACGAATAACCTATTAGAAAGGTTGATGGGTAAGTTGCGAGACTGTATTCACCATCGATCATTCCAGCTTGCCATATCGAGGGCTGGATAAGTTATTTGGGGCAGGGTATTGGAGAAAGATCCTCTCGCTACTTTTATCTTTCACTTCACTTTTCTGTTCGGAAATGTGGAGTATCTTAGCGGAAGCCGTTACGTCAGCTTAACTAAGAGGCCTGATCCATGCTAGCAGATTAGTCTCAGACCTACTCTTCTCAGCAGTTGCTTTCGCTAGCGGTAGTCCCTTTTGCCTACTCTCTGCAACCCTTTCGTATCATTAATCATCAATATAATAATATAATAAGTTCATTCTCGAGGCTTGTGAGCAATCTCAGTCAGCGTCTGCAAGCATACAAACTTACTCCATTTTTAGTGATTCGGTATTTGGCTGGCCTATGCCGATCTTCATCAACAAGCTAGGTATTCAATAATTAGCAGTCGTTACACCGACAAGTAAGGAAATAGTCAAAATGCTATGCCTCAGCTTGTTTACCCAACCAGACCTAAGACCTGCAATGCCTGTAAAAGAAAGAAGTACAGGCTTGCTTGCCAGTCCACTAATTGTTATCTGATTGCCATTGGATATTATCATATATAAATAAATGCTATTCGGGGAATCTTTCCAGTGGACTCTCGTTGGTGCACACTCTGGACTTGTCTATCGTTATTCTATATGATGAGTGATTTATTGAATTGCTAGTCTGTCAGTGAGAGAAGTGATAACTTCGAGAAAGTCCCGCCCAATGAGCTTAGCCAAGAGTTGACCAGGGCATATGGAGGTCCTCCAAATTCGGTCACCGGGAGCAACGATCCTTCTCAATTCTTTCACTGCAGATAGCAAGCATCCAAAACTCGGAAATAGTTTCATCTGGAATTTCCTCCCCGCTGAAAGAGACCGAAGAAGGGTGAACTAGCGCTTAGACTTCGGTGCGAAGCGGAAGCGCTTGCCATCATGGTAGTTAGTTCAACTAGGCCAAGTCCACAAGGTTAAGTAAGAAAATGAACGAAGTAGATGGAAGAGAAGAGGAGCGCTTAGCTTTGATTTGAGAATACTAGATATCATAACTATAAGAAAGTATCTTAGTGCACTATTAGTTTAGTTAGGAGGCACTCCTTTTAGTCAACTAGTACCAGTCTCAGTTCAATCCAATCAGTGGGAGTGCGAGCGGGAGGCATCTTACTTAAATGAAAACTGTTGGTGTTTTATAAAAATGAGGCAGCACAAAAAGATTGAAAATGTCTCTCAATGGATTGAAATGGCTTTCAATAACTTTCAATAATTTTATTAAGCATTAAGGGTCTTTAAATAGCCAACATAAAACACATAATCTGCATAATTTAAAATTCAAAAATTCTAAAATATCTCAACAACTAAAACAACCTAACTAAAATTCAAATTTCAAATTTATCTTAAACCAGACAACTTATTTTGGTAAAAACTACTGCAGTAACAAAAAGCAAACTTCAACACTCCTCCTTTGCTCTTTTTACTGCATTTGAAAATATGCTCTTCCTCAATTTTTGCTTTGGTAGTTGATGCTGGATTTTTTTCATTGTTTTTGAACTTGCAATTTTATTTTTTTTTCTTTTGATTTTGTTCCTCAAAAATACCTTCCATGACATTGTCTTGTATAGAATTTTATTTGAAAGTGCTTTAATATGAACTTTTTTAGGATTTGTAGAATATTGTTGTAAAGATTTTTCTTCCTTTACAACATCACATATCACATAGGTTTCAAAATATGGTTTTATTCTCATACACCAAATTTGATTGTTTTTGTTTGTGAAAAATTTTGGAGCATTCAAAGAGACTCTGTTGCTTGCCATTATTTTTGTTAAAAATGGTTTAGAAAAGCCTATGCATTGAAAAAAGCACGGGTTTAAAAAGGTAGCCCTGATGGGTTAAAATGGATAGCACTGATAGGTTAAAAGATAGCCCTTAGGGGTTAAAAAATGTATGGTAGTTCTTCGGAAGATTTCATAGATCCCTTAAGATCAATGAACCTCTTGATACCATTGTTGGTATTTTTTAAAAATGGGGCAGCACAAAAAGATTTAAAATGTCTCTCAATGGATTGAAATGACTTTCAATAGCTTTCAATATTTTTATTAAGCATAAGGGGATTTAAATAGCCAACATAAAACACATAATCTGTATAATTTAAAATTCAAAAATTCAAAAATATCTCAACAACTAAAACAACTTAACTAAAATTTAAATTACTAATTTATCTTAAACTAGACAACTTATTTTGGGAAAAACTACCGCAGTAACTAAAGCAAACTTCAACAAAAACACCTAGGCGAATGAAGAGTTCATTCTTCTTAACAGTAGCTGGGTCACCACTACTGAGGATCCCCCCCTAATCTTAGATAGGTCGTCTGAGGTTTCGCCGCGGTTCATTGCTGTGCTTACACACAAGGCTACTCTTTTCTGAAAGCTCCGCAGGACCACCTACCACTAGTCTTTGGCAGGAGGGGTTTATTGCATAAAAAGGCCGGGGCGCAGGATCCCGAAGAGAGAAGCCCAACGAATGTCAGATGCAAATCCCCGCACCTCATTAATATCATATTGGCATACTCTCCCAAAAAATAAAGAGCATATCCCATTGAAGATGAGAGTGATGTACAACAAGGCCATTTATGTCCACCGCCCTTCTCACAGAGCTGTACGTGGACGTTACCGCTCATACAACCCTCAGCCAGCAAGAAGTTAGCCTTCCTCTACAAGGAATGGAAGTGTGGATGAATCGACATCAAATATAGGATTGTTGTTGTACACGATCTCCATTTTAGTAGTCCTAGCTATCCACTCCACTATGTGGTAGAGTGTTCGTCCCAACCCCTTCGCAGGGGTACCTTCCCTTTTAATTGAGCGAAGGACTCGGAAATGACTCCCCTCGATTCGAGATTCGAAAGAAGGGTATGTAGTTTATTTAAGGAATGCTCTCCCATGGCGGTACACAGATTCTCGAGGGCCCAAGCTCCCCGTTCCAGCCGATCCCCCATTGGATCAATGACCGCCATGATCCTTAGAATCTCGACCTTGACTTCGAATAGGTCTTTTGCCTCTATTTCGGCCAGGTACATGATCCCGATAGGGGAAGTATAGGAGTATTTGGCTGGGAGCCTCTGCTAGATAGACTGAATGAAATCCCCTCCCTATCACTTCATCCAGTTGATATGGATAGGGGACCACTCGTGGGGGCTGATTCGATGGACCAACTTTATTCCCCTGGGGAGCTACTTGAATAGAAGGCGGCACATGTCCTGGTTCTGGTTCTGGCTGATCCACCGACGTGCCCGTTTCCATAGATTTTTCCCATGATTCCAAGAGGACATCAATCCCAAAATGATCCTCTTCAAACTCAACCTTGCTTGCTTGCTCGGAAGGGCCCGAAAGAGTAAGTGATCCCCCGACACTAAAAACCAAAATCCCAGAGAGAAGCTTAGAACACAAAATCCCTAATTGGGATAGCAAATAGTTCCTTAGAAAAAATTATAAATAAAGAGATACTAAATAAAATAAGAATCAAAATAAATAGATTAATAAACCAGTATTTTCTCTTTGAACGAAATCCAAAAAATCTCAAAATAAGGATCAACCCCGTAATCACTAAAAGGAACAGCATGAGACACTTACCAGTTATTCGAATTGGCATTACTCTAACATCAAACTTCCCTAGAAAGGTTGCAATAAGAGAGAGAACATCTCTAAACAAAAAAGGTGACATAATAGGTCAGAATTTGTTCTCTCGCTCCTTGCTGGAGGAGCGGCATACCAAAAAAAAAAGCCCTTCCTCGAATTCAAACCGATGACTTTCTTAGCCTATTTATAAAGGGTGAAGTGATCAACTTGCATGTGTTAAGCATACGACTGAAGTAGCATGATTAGAAATTCTTATCACTTTTTCGACTAGCTATAAACTTCAACCCCTCTTCTCTGACTTAGATGGAGAAAAAGACTTTCTACCCTACCTTTCTTTACTTTAAAAATGGCGAATTACACCGAATTTTGCCTTGAACCAAGAATTTTCATTCTGAAATCAAGAAAGATCACTCTGAAAAGTAAGCCCTTTCTTATTATACGATATCTTCGCCATGGATTATAAAATTCCTCCTGGAAGTGAAGGCAGGAGCAAATCCTATTGATTCACCAGTTTGCTAACCTACTTGTCGGCTACCCGCACTCTATAACCAGAATAGGGCTCTGGACATAAAACCATCCGCTTTTAGAAGTACGGAAGGCGGCGCCTAAATTAGTCAGACTTGCTTGAATCGATAGGCTCACCGGGCTTCTCTGTCTATTCAATTGATTTTGTTGAAGACTCTTTCCCACGCCTATTTCTTCCCCCGGCCCTGTAGTGGAGCTAGTCCCCCGCCCTAGGCCTATTGAGATCTTTCCCTGTGCGGGTGAATTTGGGCCCAGGAGGGGAATACCCAATTCATCGGAACTTCAACCAGAAGAGGTAGGCTCGGGTTACTGGTATAGGTATAAGAAAGCCAGTAGAGGGAAACAGAGGTAGACTATACTTCTATGCGTACTGAGCTGAGGTCCTCCCCGCAGGGATAAAAACTATATTTTCCATACTTCCTTGATAGGTGAGACATCCACGAATGAAAGCACGGATGAGAATAATCTTAGTATGCAAGGACTGTGGAGCGGAAAGCCACTTGACTGTAAGGAAAGGGGTTTAGCGAGAAACTTAGCTTACACCTATCTTTGATGAAACAAGCCGCAAGTTTAGGTAGAAAGAACAACCAGTGTCAGAGAGATGACTTCTGTTGAACTCTTCCTTTACATGAAGGGAATGACTGCCTTAATGGAATGGAATCCGGGATCCAAGTAGATTAGGTTAAGGCAAGTATGAGTTCAACCCTTTACTCATCAGGCCAAGATCGATAGCTGTTCGACCTGAGGAAAGTGCAGTTAGATTCAGAATCCCCAATGTCTTGGTCTTTACCTTCCCTTCGATTGACAATCACCGCATCTAGGTAAGCGGTATCTAATTGAATTGATTCACCGGATCTTCCATCCACGAAAATGGAAGAGATGTCTGTTAAGGTCGGCTTTATGAAAGCAAGAAAGGAAGCAAGTTTAGCGAACATAGAGATGGAAAGAGATGGATTTTGCCAAGTTGTTGTCAAATCAATTCCCATTCATTCTTTAATGGAATAGGGAATGGGCAGAGCTGTGATTATCAGGAATGGGCGATAGCCTATGACTAAAAGCGCCGACTATCTATGAATCACCAGGATCGGAATGCTAATCGAGGAGATGAGCCTACAAAAGATTTCAAGTTCAGACTTGTATGACAGGTATCCTCACTTACGCAATGAAATTGAGTTGATGGAGTAGCCAGTGCCCTTGAGTTATTCTCTTCGGTATCGCCTTCCCTCATCGTTAAAGGCGCCGCAAGACACTCGACTAGAAGGAGTGGATGTTAGGCACGCAGGGAAGACTCTGACTATGCACTGGCACTAGCCGTGGGTATGGATTCTTCTTTGATTGAAGGAACAGGACAGAAGAGAAGCAGAACCATATCCTTCACACATTCAGTCTGATCTTATCTGCGCTATTGTCCGATCATAGTTGTACTGTATTAGATTAGTTATCCATCTCCCCTGCCCTGTTAGAACAGTCTGGTCTGTAACAACACAACCTGAAAGGAAGCCATTCCTAATAGGAAGTTTCCCTAGCTTGAAATTCACTCGCTTATCCGGAATGAGCTACTGAGTTGGAGTACCAGAAAGAAGCACCACTTCTTTATTGTCTTGAAACTCCTCTCTAAACCCGAATCATAGAAATCGGACATGATAGATTTCTCATCTCAAGTTAATCAATTCAATGATCGTCTTCGTTAATTTTCTCAATATGATTCTTCAAAGATGCTAAAATTTACTATCTCATGGAAGGGAGTGGGATGTGAGAGAAAGTCTTACGATCCAACTATCTCTTGTACCCCCTAATTGGCGCTGAGGAATCTTCATCTTGGCATCCATCGCCACTCTCTATGCCGGTAAGAAAAGGGTCAATCTGGTGGTGCATCGACGTCTTGAGCGAGTGAGAGCCTTGATCCAAGGCCGAGTGATGTCGCAATCCGCAGAAGTAGCTTCAATCGAAGGTTTCACAACTCCCAATAAAGACATTGTTCTACGACTCCTTAGAGGTTGGGGAGTGGAAGAAGATTCATCACCGGGCTGGACTTTAAGACCTTAGTTGAAAATACCTTTCCTCATTCATGGGGATCTAATACATCATGGTCTAGGGGCCTAAGAGAAGGAAGATAGATCATCAAGGCTTATTTTTAGCCACAACTTAAAGGAAGGTGGCCCAATTGGAATCTTGTACACTTTCCTTATCTTTCTTTTATTGATCCAGCCTCTACCTCATAGAAAATCCTGTTTAGGAAGCTAGTGCCCGCTATAGCCCCAATATACATGTAGGGGGAAACACCAATGAAAGTGAACCTTTATTATTTCGTTTCCTTTTCTCTTTGAACCGATTAGAAGGAAGGCAGTAGCTCCTCTTACATACGAGTAGGGAGATCCTAAACTAAGGTATGATTCCATTTTCCTTTGACGACAAATAAAGTTATAGTAGCTTATTCCATTTTGAAGGTTTTTTGTTTAACTCAACTTTTTGTTCCCTTACTTTTGAGTCTATCAGCTGCAACAAGCGCTGCGGGAATGAGTGTTGTGCTTGCCCCGACCGATACCACCATTCATTACCGTGAACCAGCCCCTCTTCAATATAGGCAGGTCTTTCTTTAGAACAGATTCATTCCAGAACAGAAAACCAAATTGAGAATTAGAATCGCGCTTGGAGCCTATCGCTAGAACGAACGACACACCAGCGACTAGACTTGCTACGCTAGTAAGGCATGTGGGCAAATCAAGAGATCTTAGTTTATCCTTAAGGATAGTGGGGGCCGAATCAACTGGGTCACCGGTAAAGAACCTTTACTTAAGCAAATATCATAAGAGAAGAAAATTTCATAGAAGGTTGGGAAATAGTACACCCGGTTCACCAGGTTCTACCACTGCAGGGCCCAATCATACTCAAAAGAAAAGTTTCATCCTGGCTCAGAAGGAACGCTAGTTATATGCTTAACACATGCAAGTCGAACGCTATTTTCAGGGAGCTGGGAAGAAGGAAAAGAGGGTCCTAGCTAAAGGTAGCTTGTCTTGCCCAGGATGTGAGAAGAGTTGAGAACAAAGTGGCGAACGGGTCCGTAACGCGTGGGAATCTGCCGAATAGTTCAGGCCAAATCCTATAGAAAGCTAAAATGCACTGTTTGATGAGCCTGCGTAGTATTAGGTAATTGGTCAGGTACAGGCTAACCAAGCAAATGATGCTTAGCTGGTCTTTTCGGATGATCAGCCACACTGGGATAGAGATGCGGCCCGGACTCCCACGGGGGGAAAGCAGTGGGGAATCTTGGACAATGGGCAAAAACCTGATCCAGTAATATTGCGTGAGTGAATAAGGGCTATGCCTCTTGTGAAGCTCTTTCGTCGAGTGTGCGATCATGACAGAACTCGAGGAAGAATCCCCGGCTAACATATTTTTCCTCTCCTTACAGTCAAGTGGCCCAAGGGCCCCCTCTATATTATTATTAATTAAGGCTGTGTAAGGGTGTGCCTATTTTCTTTCTCTTAACTCAAAAGTTCTTTTTTTGATTTTTTAGTAAGATAGTAGTGGATAGAGAAAGCAAAACTTAAAGGGCGAAAGTGCTCTACCTACCCTCTCTTGTTTCAGGTATTCCACTCGTTCTCAAATTATATAGCTCTAGTAGTCCTTTTTGCCTATTACACCCTTTCACTCTAGTGATCGCTTCGTATACTACGATTCTTATCCAGCGTGTTGAACTCGTTTATTCCACTCGCTCCCTAACTCTAAGAGTAACTCCTCTTTTTAGAATTTTTGAAGAAACTACTAACTCTAACTATCTAATTGCACTGATCGGGGTAGATCTCACTGACCCCTTGCTTCAGCATGCCCAAGTCGGAGGCTAAGGAGAGAAGAATAAGGTGAAGGTGGATACCACTCATCAAGAGCTTGGTTAAGTGTCCAAGACCGTATGCCTTGCTGGTTGGATCTGAATCTGCTCTATAGTTATCTAATCTCTTTCTTTTTCCTACCCCCCTACGAAAGGAAGTACAAAGGAAGCTTCTTCAAAGTTGAAGGGGCTCGTCCATTCACTATATGTCTGTAATTTCATATAGAAAGCAGAAGATTAAAATCTCATCGATCTCCTTACCGCTCCGTGGGTGTCTTCATTCACTCTTCTCTTACTTTCCCTACTTCTAGAAAAAACAATGTTGAACAAAAATAATCTTTCTAAAGTTAAGGAAGCAGATTGGTCGACTGCGGGACAGGGCCGGGAGTAGCAGTAGGAGAAGCGATAAGCCCTTCAATCTACTCCTCAAAAAAGGAATAGAGGGCCGCTTTCTTAATAATTCAAATAGATAGTTCTGCTCACATCAAGGGAAGCTCTTCATTAACTGAGAAGCTCATTGGCTCACCTTTGACTCTAGCCTCTCATTTAACTCGCTACTTCGTCAACTTCTCAGTCTCTCGTGAGTGTGGCACGCACCTCTACATCTTTTCCTATCTATAGTCAGGGGACTGCTCTTTGATTTAAATCTCAACAACGGACGCTCTTGGTCAAAAGTTCCATCAGTTGGAATACTGGATAAAACCTTCATTGCCAACTTGTGGACAAGAAATAGTAATCTTTGCTTAATATAGTTGCAAATTGCAAAGATACATCTCTTACCACCTCCATCAATCACCTGAGCTAACCGACCAGTTGCTAACGGAACCCCTGTGTAAGCCCCTAGTAATGTACTAAAATAGGGATCCACAACAAATTCAAAATAATTGAACATTTCGTTAGCAAACCGGGTATTATTATGGTCAAAAGGGTAATATACCATTTTAGACCATAAAATACCAGGTGAAAAGAACCCATCTGGAATTGAATGAATTTTTTGAATATTCCAGATAAAAGCTGCAATTTCATGTTTCAGGTTCACAAAGATAATATGATCCTTAGCATACTTTGCAGCATCCTTATCAACTGTATCGTCCACTTTTAATTCAAAACTACGGACGAAATTGTCTAATAAGGGGGTACTTTTCCAAGTTGGTTCCCAAGACATTCCTAATTCCAAGGGAATGTTTTGGAGGTGTGGTAGATAGATTTGTTGGAGGTCTCTAAAAGAGGTTTTAATCTCATCTAGGACTTCCAAATTTCTCCCAATATCAGGGTGAGGAGAATCCATAGAAGAAAAGGTTGCCTTAGTCACTTTCTTGGCAACCAATATCAACTTAGCTAAACCAAACCAAGATAGGTAAATTTAACCAATTTATCACCTCGATCAGACATCGCTCTTATGTGTTTTCGTAATACAACAGGTATGATATAGGGATTACCACACCTCGTGAGGGATACTGGAACAGAAAGTAAATCACCTTTATGGTAATTACCAGCATAGTACCGCTGTAAGGATACTGCACATTGCTTTAAATATAAGGCAGTGTACAAGAATCCAGATTTCTATTTTAAGTATCTGACTTGCTTAACAAAGGAAAATCACGCAAGGGCAATCTCTTTGGACATGGACGCAGTGGCGACTAGAGGAGCTCGAAAGAGAAGTCCCTTTAATCGTCGGGCATGTTCAAACATGCCCTACCAGGAAAACTTAGGAGATCTTTCGATCGCACAAAATAATTTTCATAAAGTCATAATAATATGTTTTGTGTGTTTCGATGATCCCACTATGGCTTTCCACTCTCCCTGTCGGACAAAACGAATCGGTCTCGGGGGGTCGGGTGGGGAGGGGCGCCTGTGTTCTAACCCGGGGTTCTATTCCTTTAAAGATTATATGTTCCATTAGCCAAAGCTTTTGGGAAGGATAACCGATATCAGAATAGAACTAGAGATTATAACAAGATATTAGTTCTTGACCAATAGTGAAGTAGCCTTTAACAGCTACAACACAATTAACTTTCGAACACAACCCTTGTTAGTGCTCCATTCGACATCCTTAGAATTAACTAAACAACCAAATTACCCTTATTATTCAAATAAAATCTATATGTGTGCTCAGAAAATCCTAATTGGAAAGTTTGAAGACTTTCCAACCGGGACTGATAATCTCGGATGATGCCAAAAAAATGATTTCACTTTCAAATAGAATAGTACAAGTTGTAAAAGCGTAAGAGCTATATAGAACCCCCTTTGGCCGGCCTCACCTTTTCCCATCCTCTACTTAGTTGTCTCAATTACATCGATCCAGAACTACGTCCAGCCAAGTATACTTGCCCTTATCCTTTCGGTCGAGCACAACCTCCCGAGCACTAGGTTCAAGCAACTTCATACCACTCCATCCCTTTCACTCTCCAACCTGATCTCTACATTCATAGCTTGAAAAAGCAAAAGAGCGTCACCTCTCTTAATGACTATTCTTAAGCTTCCTTTCTTTGGGAGTAGGATCTCTTTCCTAGGAGCTCATAGAAAGATAGCAAAGTCAGATAGTTATTTCTTGGTTTCCTTCTATCTTTCTTTCTATTTGAAAGTGGTTCAGATCACTGCTTACTTACTTGACTTGCTCCCTTTTCTTTAAGCAAGGGGGAAGTCGTGCAAACCAGTGAAGTGGAATATATTAGAATAAAAAATAGTGCATCTCGATCAGTATAAGAATAAAGCCAGGAGGTTGGCAAGAAAGGTGACCTTCTTTTCCTTTACGACTTCTTCCTTTAGAACTTCCTGTAAAGTGGAAGGGTAGGAATTTGGCACCAGAAAGGTGAGGATCGAAATTAGGAGAGTGAAGAGAGGAAGGAACCCTCTTTTTAAGTCCTATGTACTGCTTTTCTCTCAATCTCTCTTTGGTATTCAAAAGTGGAAAGCGAACTGCTGGCTGTGGCTGAAAAGAGAGGTTCTGTCTTTCTTCATCCAAGTAAGAAAAAGATGGTACGCTCGCAGACCGGAAGAAAGAGAATTATTAGAACTCTCGTCCGCCCCTCTCCTTACAGTCAAGTGGTTGAACGCCCCTCTCTTTACCCTCTGTAGCTGAACTTTCTTACTTATGCGATGAGGAGCTTACTTAGTATTAAAATCGAGTTGGCAGAAAGTACCAAAAGTCGGCCGCCCGCCCTATCATCCCGTGTCTCAACAAACTTTTTTCTTGTCTTTAAATCTTTATTTTGGCTTTTGAAACTTATATTTGTGACAGCTACTCATACGTACCAAAGAGACTTCCTTCCCGCCTTGACCTAGCTAAAGGTAAATGTAGGGATTAGGCGGTGAAGAAGAGACAGATGAGCTTCCTCCCCTATTGACGGCTCACGAATATGAGTCCCACGTTTAGGAGAAGAACTGAGATTTACTTCTTTAGCTTTGTCTCTATCCGAGGAAAGAGTGTACCGAATCCGCCTCCTATCTTTATTGGGTTCGCTTGCAAACAACACTTCTCCTCTCGCCTACCGAAAGGAAAGGGTAATGGTTGTACACCTCTTACCACATTCACTACAGGGTGCCAACCCTCACTATCAGTCAGTTTTCCTACGTTTGTCAGACTTTCTTTCAAAAACCTTGACTAATAGAATAGTGAAATTAGAATAGGCTGAGAAAAGGGTTAAGAGAGAAGATTAGGATATTACTTAAGTAAAGGGGCGTAGCAGTTCTTCTTTCAATCTCAAAATAGGCCGTCTATTGGTATATCTCCTTCCTGATCCCCCCGGGAATCACATCACCTTTGACTTAGCACCCGAAGAGAACCTTTTATAGAACTATTAGTACCCTTTACTTAAGAGATTACTTTCTTAGTAGTTGCTAAAGGCTTCTGTCTTCTATATCAGGAATATAGGTAAAAAATGATCTTCAACTTGACTTTATCTTCAACAATAATTTCTAATTATTTAGATAAATAAAAGAAAATGAAAAGAAAGATATAAAGCAACAGAGCCGTCATAGTCTGTTTTAACTCCTCCGCAAGGAAGGAATGAGTCGCTTCCCCATTTCCTTCACCACCAACTGGAGCACAGTCTTCGCCGGTCTCAAGTTTATCAACAAGACAAGCCCAATAACGCGGCTACGAGCTCTTTCCTTACTCAGACCCCAAGAGGGCAGGGTGACAAGACTTTGATGCAGGGTTCGACATGGTCTTTAAGTACAAGCCTGGGAGGACTAATTTGCCAACACACTAAGTCAAAGGGCCGAGTTAGCATCCAACAAGTTTGAATTAGAATAGATAGCATGCATGAGGGGCCATCCCCAAACGCATAAGATAGAAAAAGGACCCCGTAGCCCAGACCCTACTGAAAAATATGAGCAACTTCAGTTAGAAGTTCCGCTCGAGTGAAATGGTTGTTGGTACTCTCTTTCATATCCTCCTCCTTTTGATGACTGACCTCTTCCTTTCTATTTAGAAAGTGGAACAGAACTAGCAGTAGATAGGCATTTAGTTATCTTGAAAACAGACTCGTAGTTAGAAATCGCTTCCTCAACAACTATCTTTAGAATGTCCTATCTCTCTCATCAACACTTTAAAATGAGCTAGAAGGCTTCTCTTAAAGTAGAAAAATAGGAGTTATAGTAGTTTCAACTATTCGATTCGAATGTGTTCCCTCACTTCCTTTCCTTACTACGATATGCCCCAAAAAAAGAAAAAGAAAGTGCAACATATCAAAGAGCGATAACACTAATTATCATTGACCTCCTACATAACATATGCGAGCCTTACGTGGACGATTTGGTAGTCTTTTCAAAAGAAAGAACCGACCACATAAAAAATTTATGCAAATATGCAGCCGAAAATGGCAGTCCCTATTGTATTTTAGATGGAGTCATCTACATGACTAAGAATCTAACCTTTACTTAGAGAAGGGTAGCAGTACCACTCTCTTCCGTGCTCATAGGTTGACTCACCTATGCATCACGACTAAGGTCTCACAAACGTGCACTTCCCTTATGCATCCAACCGCTTCAATAATGTGAATAAGTTATACAGAAGGGTAGGTTGGTTATATACTCTTATGTGCCTTCCTTCTTTGAACCTTTTGGTATGTGTTGCCCCCTAACTATAGATCAGATCCACCAGACAAGAAACTTAATTCCGCACTACTGAGTCATCAGACTTATCCACCAAGGGATTTGTGGAATTTCGGTGGATTGCATTGGGGGAAATCTACCAAAGCTAGGCAAATAGATAGACTCTTTTCCCGCTGCTAAGGGAGAGCAAGAAAGAAAATCAAATGATTGTTTTTTAACCAGCGCCCACTTTTGGGTATGCATGTACTAAGAGCCCTCTCACTCCAACCAGCGGATATCATCTGGCTGGGTCTTGCCGGTATCGACAACGAGGAAAAAACAACCAGAAACAACAACTAACTATGGCTCTTGGCCAAACAACGTCCTAGGCGTAGGGGATATCGGAGCAACAGGGAACGCCTAGATGATGTTTTTCTTCCTGGGCTGCAGTAAGTAGATCGACAGGTCGTTCAACCCCTTGTCCCCGAATATGGGGAATATGTTCTCATAAAATCTTGCTCCAATCTAAGCTAGCTGGCGAGCGATCCCAGTTTGCGACAGACAACAAGACAACAAGCGAGCGTACTTTTGTTCGCTTCTTCTCAACCAAGCGCGGAAGTTTAAGGATAACTGTAGGTCAGTGGCTACCTAAGGAAACTCCTATTCGATCCGCCCCCCGACTGGGAGGCATCTACCTCATCCCAATCACAAGGAGAGGTTCACTATGATGGGGTTCCTTTTTTCCCTTAAGGAAAAAATGAAATGCATAGGGGACCATTCTTTTGTTGCGGCATGCTCTTCAGATTTACTGATTCGCATGGGGCCTCAGGCCCTACTTAGTTGGCTGATAATGACAAAGGTTTGTGAAACTAAGTAGGGCCTTTTCCTTTTTGTTTGAATAACCCATTCTCACTATCTTTAATAAGTAAAGTAGGCAAATCTATAGGTCCTTAGTAGCGTTGACAAAGAAGAAGGAGTCGGTTAATGGAAAGTGAATCTTTCCATTTTTCTTATAGTTTCTATTATATAATAATAGAAAATAGAAAGAAATTTCTTATTCTTATAAATAGGCCAGCTTGACAAGCAACCCTTCCTCTTGATCTGAGGTGCGAAGAGAAAGATTTCTTTTTTATGACTTCCACTTATCAATCCCGGCCTAGAAAAGTGACCGACTAGGGTAGGGCCCTATTGATAAATGAAAAAGAGGGTTTATGAGCCCTAGACCTGTAAGCCCACACATATGTAGAGTAGATCGTTCAACACCTGCGACACAAACCCATTTTGAACCTATTGGTCCTAGTATCATAGGCAACCGAATGACCGCCCCCTAATTACTAGACCAACCTGCTATAATAATTCCATAAACACCTAGCGAAGATACGACAAACAAATAAAGTAGTCCTATGTTTCGATCTGACAATACCATACCATAATAAAAAGGTACAACGGTTCGAGCGACCAAACTTAACATAAATGTAGCCACTGGAGCCATTCTAAAAAGGGAGAAATTAGCACTACTTGGTGAAATAGGTTCTTTTAGAATCAATTTCAAACCATCTGCTAGAGGTGCTAAAAATCCAAACGATCCCACTACATCAGGACCCTTTCGACGTTGCACAAAATCCATTACTTTACGTTCAACTAGCACTAAAAAGGCTACTCCTAGTAGAAGTGGTAGAATTATTCCAAGTATTTCAGCTGGAACAACTATGTACATTTTTTTCTATTCACTCATGATCTGGCCTGGTCGACCCAATCATGATATTGAAGGAGGGGACCTTTTCTCGAAAAAAAATATTCTTGCAACTACGAAAACCACAACACAAGCACTCCTTTTCCATTCATTCTATCTAAGAAAAAGAATTTTGCATAGAAAATGAACCCCCCATCTTTTTATTTATTTATCTATATGAAACGAAATAGGCGAGTCTTTATTATTGATTGGGGCCTTGAACTCAATGAGAGTGGGTATTCACTCCTCTTCGGGCAACTAGTCCACGTCTGTAAGATACCTGACGGCGTCTACGAATTTCTCGAGCGTGAGCTCGCCCTGCGCTCCTGCCTGACAGACAACAAGTTCTTTTGCCTGCCCACAAATTTCTTGCAAGAGCCTGCCACACTAGGCTTCCTTCTCTTCAGTCTCCCGATGCAATTGGGCTATTTCCACAGGAGAAAAGCCTATTGGAATCTCATTGAGGTCTGGAAGTGCAGGTGCAGGATCTGCGCAAAAGGATATTAAAGGGGCGGTGAATGTTGGAAAAGCTAAAGCAAACCAGAAAGGATTTTTATTCAAAATCGTACTTGTGTTTTTAGAAAAAGAAAATCATAAGGAAACATTATGATTATGAAAAGAAAAATCTTACTAAAGAGAGAAGTCTATTAGACAATAAAGTACATATACTACATACACTATATACGATATTCTTAGAAAAAACCTCAGGATTAAATAAAAGAAAGATATATACTAAAAACAAACTATAATGATATTCAACACTTTATGGGTGTTGACCCAAGTAGGCCTAGGCCAAGACAAGACACCTTCCCACCTTCTTTCACTCTGCAATAGCCCGATGACCCCTCTCTTCACAAGTAGGCTTGGCACTTAGTCAATTTGAAAGGCTGGAAAGATGCAAGAAGGCTGAGCAGGCGCTGGAGTGAAGTCATTTCGGGGCTGGGATCACGAACGTGAATCTAAATAGAAAAGAAGGCTAAGGTCGAGATAGTCTTGGTTGAGCAATTCATCTACCTTCTTTATGAGGTATTATTATTCTAATTCACATTATTCTTCTAGGTAATAATCGCCTTATTAATGTCTTATTTCTTTCTTGAAGTACTGTCGGTCTAAGGAGAGGAATGGAAGTAGTCGTCTTGCTTCTTTTCTTTGGATCCGCTTATGTCTCTACTTCGCTCGATTCTAACGCCAGTGGACTCCATGCTCTGTGTTTGGCCTTATTAGCTTGATTTCATAAGTGAGCATTTTAAATTGAATAGATAGTGAGAAAAGCGCCTTTCGTGATTCAAGTAGTAAGCTCAGATTAATGATTGAGAAAGAAATCTTCCAAGCGCGGCTTTAGTTGAATCTATTGTAGGGTAGGCTCTTTGGATAGATTACCTTAAGGCGATGAAGGCCCACATATTTTGAATCTCGGCTCCCCTCAAGGAAAAAGCGGGATACTTAGCTTAAAGGGTGACCAAGGCCGAGAGCCTTCAAAGGGTGCTCCTGTCGTCTGAAGCCTTGTGGATTGGTTGTGGGGGATTTAGGCGTGTCACGCCAACCATCTTCCAGTTCCAGGATAATCATTCCCGGATAATGGTTTCCGCAGGGGCTAACCATATCTTCGTGCATACTTCCTTGGTTGTCTGGGAGTTGAATCAACTCCTGTTGTCGGGCGAGATTCTATCTTTTCCTTGTATTCAATGGGATTTTACTCTGGGGAAGCTCATTCCTTGGATGGGTCATAACTTATACAAAGGATAGTGTATGTAAGAAGGACCAAAGCGCACTGAAAGAACCTACCGATTATTGCCAGTCATAACAACCAGAACGGGTTAGCCTTCGTTTAACCCATTGGCAAAGTCATAAGTTGTGGTGAATCCATGTCGCTACTATAAAGTGCTTTCCATATTTCAATAGAGAAAATAGAGAAGAGCAGGCCGATTTCCTTTACTCTATTATATAACTTAAACAAATAATCCTTTGACTTTAGATGCCGAAACCTTGAAATCAAGGAAGGGCCTCTTTCCATCCATAGAATCTCTTCCATATGCTAGCACTTTCAGCTATATTTCTTAACCTGCTTCTATCAAAGCAGCTTTTAAACTCCGACCATCGTGTTAGTAAAGTAGCCCATAGGTATGGGCTACGAACGATTAAGAGTTCTAGCTTTAAAAAAAGGTATGTACTAACTGAGAGTAGAATCTATCCTAACTTTCAAGTAGTGCTTGATTGAGGGATAAACCCCGAATCTGTACTTTTCGGTACTATGCATACTCCCCTTTCTTTTTTCAAGTGGGTTGAACTCTTTCTAAGGTAAAGGTCCAAGTGTGTGCCACGAGTGCTCTCTTTTCGAAAAGGCAGAATTATGTTATAGAATCCGCTATTTTTGGAATAGAATAAGCTTTGTGTCCTAACCAGATGCCGTGGGGAGAAAAGGGGTGCTTTATCTAAACTAGGCAAGAGAACTTGGCTAACTGTCCTACTCTAATAGAATCTCTGAACGGCAGGTACCCACAACCGCCGTACCGAAGGAATGAATCTATTAAGTGGGAAAAAGCCCTCGTAAGGCCTCTTTCATCCCTTGCTTATGGTGAATTGAGATTTTATTGGTCTTTTTTGACTCGCGGGTGCAAATCGGTAGCTGTGAAACTAGTTCTGGCTTGATGACTGCTTTACTTTTTACCTTTTCCTGGGGCATAGAAGTAGTTGATCCTGGTCGAGGTAAATAGATTTAGGAATTCATACCCTCTCAATTCGTTCGAGCTAAAATGAAAAATAGAAAAAATAAAAAGAAGCCAATTTTTTTTTCTATGGACCTCTTCCACCAGATTACTTTACTGACTGTAATTCATTCAAAAAGAGTAAAGGAACTGGTTTCACAAAAGCGCTCTCAAAAGAGATCTGATACCTTCTTCCCTTGGTCTGAAAGGTAGGTTATATAGGCGACAATTGTTCATAGGTTGCTCGATCAGGCCAAATAAATGACTAGTAGTATGCCTGAGATTACCATAAGACCTTCTCTCTCCTGGAAACTGGCTAATCAAAAGGATTTTCCTTTTTTGAAATTTTTCGCTTTCTTGCCTTATTATGGAAGTACAATGTTAATGGCTAGTATTAAGCACTGGTTCAAACTTTAACCTCACATCAGTGCCTAGGGCCTACTGAAGCGTTGCAGATCCTAGTAGAGTATCATGAATGAAGGCCTAAGTGATGCTCATCAGTGTCGGGATAGCACCAAAAAAGGAATAGATAGGTGGTTCAGTATTCTTTTAAGTAAAAAAAAAGAGTTTGTTAATTATATACCATATTTTGATGGTTGAGTGATGAAGGATAAAAGACATAGCATCCTGACTGGATAGCGATGAGGGGAAAAGAATCCCAATGTATGGTCCTAATTTAAACACGCCACCTACACGACTCACTATATAGTTTTAAGGAATGCAGGATAATATGGCTCCTCATCCCTCGATATAAAGAAGTTTAGAAGGCAAGAATGATAAGCATTCGGGCCTCTAAAGCAAGATTAAAGTGTCCTCTTGGATAAGAAGACCTATAACACCAGGCAAGGGAAGAAGGTCGGTAACAAAAGAGAATCTTTCTTTTTCAGTTAAGTCTGTGCATGAATAATCCACTTGTTGCGCTGACGTGACCATCTCCAAAAGATATGCCTCAATCTGTGGCAGATCAACTATAGGGGGAATGTGTTCGGAGACGACCTCCCGCCACGGTAGTATGAGCTTTCCCTTTTCTTGATGTTACTCAGTATGCGCAATGGGGGGTAGTACGAGGTGACTGATAGCATTACATTAGAAGAATAGAAAGAGATGTTAAAAAGAACGACCATGGAGACTTGGGGATCTATAGCAGGTCTTTCTTGTATATCCCTCGTGTCGAGAGCTACTTCCTCGAATATCAACACAGGGAGCCGCGAGGAGAGGAGCTTTTCAGCCCTTTTGCTGGATTGTTGGTCCGCAGCCCCACCCTATAGAATGAATAAGGAGAGGCTTATCGATGACCTCACACCCATTGTCACTTAAAGGGCAAGCCAGAGAAGGGGGCCGGTTGGAAACCCTCGCCTTCGGCTCCATATTGAAAACGCCGGTCATGAAGGGACATCATGACTATTCTTTCTGGTAATACCGGGCTTTATATGATCCTGATTAGTGATCAGTATATTTGAATATTATGGATCCTTATTTGGTTTTTTTTGCTATACTAGCGGCGACAGTTCTATTAGTAAACAGGAGCCACTATCGCTTACCCGACTGGATGTCAATCTGACAGATTGATAGGCGTAGCAAAAATGAAAGGGTCAATTACAAGAGGAAGGCGGAGGAAAAAAGATGAAAGGGCAAGACCCGAGAGGCTCGCAGCTACCACGGTCGTAATCACTCTGCTCATTTGTAAGCCCCTTTAGAGATAGGGGCGAGCCAAGAGCTTACTTCGAGTATTATTGACTCTGGTGGCAACACGTGATAGGCGAATGACATGATTCTCGAGGAGTTACACGATGGCCATGTGATGATGCATCAAATAGATGCAAGGGTGGATGACTCAGTAGGTCCTTCTATGGACTGATTGTGTTCCCCACATGAAGAAGTTTAGAGGAAATAGGTGTGGACATCTATATGGGCTTCATGTGATTCGATGCCAACCACTATGTATTCCAAGAAAGTTCTATGTGTACCTATGTATACCTAATTCAAGTCTTAAAGAGCCTCTTAACACTTACCTACCTAAACCAAGCAAGATTCATGAAGAAATCCATTACCAGCAAGCTACGAGACGGCTCAGCCAAAAAATGTGAGCGCCTGGCGTGAGCCTTATTTATTAGTTTAGTAAAGTCAAGCTTTCACGGTAAGGTTGGGGTGGTTTGCTGGGGCATGAGTGCCCTTACTAGTTTTGGAGCTTTGGTTTGCAAAAGCGTTATTCGCCCTCTAGCCATCAGTTTTCAGATTAGCATTTGGACTTTCCTTACCCGCCGTTATTGAGAAAGAAAAGATCTAAAGGTTGGACATCCATCACTGTCGTGATGAAGCGGTTGAGTGTTCATTCGATCCAACACCCAACCAATCAAACCTATCCTTGGGTTCGATCCGACAAGTGATTCCCTCCCCGAAAGAAGGATAGTCGTTAGGGCATGAATGGAATACGAGGAAGAGAGATAAATAGTTGGCGGGGACCATCTGTTATCAGTCCATATTGGGTAGATCTACCCCTCTCATCCTATGATCCTGTATCTACCATTCAATCTATTGATGAAATTGCTTCTCAACTGGCCTATTATGCACTCGGGCCAATCTACTACACGCTAATAATGGTTTTTTGGATTTTATCCCCTACAAAAATAGCAAGTGGTTGGCCGTTCGATCGAGTCCATCTGTTGAAGTCGTACCCTCCTAGTATGCGTGAGTCTTCCGCCGATTGATAAAAATACCGGCCGATATTCAAGAACGGTCCATCCCACCATAATGGATCTCTCCTACCGCTACCTACTAGTGGATCGATTTAGGGAAGGAAAGAAATACCGATGTTGCAATTCTTCCTATCCCGATAAAGCGAGTCACCCGTGATTCAATAGTTCTATTTTCCGCTGATGCAGGCTGATTGGGATCCTAGCACTCAAACCACTGTGTTTGTTCGTCACCCTCCTTCCAATTATACCTATTCTAAGGTGTCCGGAGGCAAGGGAAAGAAAGGAGGGATTGATCGACCAGCTTGAACAGATCCATAATCTGCTTCCTTCTGTCGTGAATAAGGGAATTAAGGCGGGTATAGTTGAACTGAACTGCTTGATTCTAAGGTGGGTGATAAGCAGCTGTATCCGTATCAAGCCTACCATATCTTCTCACGAAAGACTTTCCATCCCATCTCTGAAAGTTTTGCAATATAAGTGGCCCTGCTTCAAAGCCCCAGAAAACCCCCTTACTCTCTCTCTATAAAAAAAGACCTTTCCCCTTTCCTTACAGTCAAGTGGCCCAAGGGCCCCCTTTCTTTAATAGTATAAGGTAAGCTTTGAAAAGTAACACGCTCCCGACAGGCAATTAATCCATAATATCATCCATCGTTGGCATTATTGGAAAAGAATCACCCAACTCTTATTCAATCAATGCCCATCTACACACTCCAGCTGCTTCCTTTTGAGCTAGTCAAGCAGGCGTTGAACACGGACTGAGACTGTCCCTCCCCTTTGACAGCAATTCCTGCACTTGACGTTAGATCTCCTCATTGGAAATGGGGGATAAGCAAGAAGCCTCTTTGCAGGGTAGACTCGCTCCTACCTGCAACTAAATCTGCTTCTATATCCTCCTCTTATCTTAGGGGGTAATCAAGTCGGTACTTGCGGATTCAGGGGCGGCATCAAGTTGGAAGAGTGTTGCAGAAAGATAAAGATCTGCACTTCCCTTTTACCACATAGGAGAGGGGGCCTCGTTCCTAAAAAGCCTTTCTGAATACCTCCGCCCCTATCTCTTAAAGATATAGCATCCCACCGATCCCTGAATCGGCTCTGCTAGTTGGCTTTGTTGCTATCAAGGCATAACATTCTATGGACTCTTTCCCACGTCCAGAAATGGTATGCCAACAAACACCCTTTCTCCTTATCTAACCAAAGTCTTCTGAATGCAATAACTGCATATCCCGTTAAAAATAAGGCGGTGTTCTCTCTACGCAGGTAGAACCCTACTCGGAAGACCTTGGTAGTACGAGTAGGATATATAATACGTCCATAAGGATGACGTCGCACCAGACGTCCTGCTTTAACTTCCATAGCTCCAACTTAGAGAAGAGGCACCTACTCCCCCTTACTCAACAAAAGGCCTGCCGCTCATGCCCTTTTTTATATGATTCGATAAGGCTCTGGATGAGGCCATTACTTAAAAGGGCTTCAGCCCCAACTGATCTACCATCTCTGTGGACGCTATGTTATCCAAACTCCCAGTATTAATGATTATATTTGCACTGGCCAATTCCGACATATATTTTGAATACAACTTTCCGTCTTCTACTCCTTTGTACTGACGTTTTCTTATTTTGCCACACAATCTAACAACAGGGAAACTATCTCCTCTCCGAAGCTTCAGAACCCCCGCTATGTTTCCGACCCGAACTTACCTTTAGAGCTTCCCGGGCTCTAAGCTCGACAACGTTTGCTCTTCCATCTTCAACTGGTCTATTCTGCACCTCCTAGTAGTATTCGTCCATCTGAACATTGGAACAGTAACGATAAAAATACCCCACTCCACATTCATAACAGTTACCAGATCCCCTCTACTGAGCCTTTTCTTATCTCTTCTACAGCAAGCTTTGCTGACCTCGCGCCCCAAACTGATGGCGTCTCGATGTTCTCCCGGCGCTCTCCCCTTTTCTTATGTAAAAAGGCCCACATTTTTTGGCTTCCTATAAACCCCTACTAGGTTGTGGCAACTTTCTACTCCTCCTAAGCGGTCTTCTCGTATCTAAAATTACTTCGAGCATCCAGCTTCACCACTGCTGCCTGCTCTCTCCTTCTTTGGCACTTCCTAGCCCTTCCCACCATACCTGCACATCGACTAAAGTCTCGTATCCCCTATCACCTTTTATCCATCCTATACTACTTTTGAACTGCCTACTTCTATTCGCCAATCCCACCCCACAACAAGAGCTTCGTGTTCTTACCTATGATGATAGATCTATCGTTGATTGGCTTAGTGTGACGTATCATTTTATTACCTTAAAGTGATCCTCTGTCTACTTACCTAAACTCCAATGAGTAGTTATAGCGGGCAAGCTTTGTATTCCAGTCTAAGGGCGGGATCAGAATGGGAAGCACATGCTTATCGGATAGGAGGACAGAAAGAGGTTGGCTATAACTAATACACGATCAAATGATATAACAATAGTGATGTGATTGAAGGCTCAGTGGGCTTCCTAGAAATAAGGCTTATCCCTAGCGCGAGGTTTCATTCAATAGAATTTTTTATCTAGGCCTACTCAAGTGAATGGGAGGTTCAGTCCAGGAGGCTAGTTTGGACTCGCTGTGTCATTCTAAAAGATGCGAAATATATTTTTAGCAACTATAACACGAGTATAGAAACGTACCCACTAGAACAACAAATGGTAAGTCCCTTTCTCAGGCGGATTTCCCTGGGAAGTCAGAAAGGAATGGACATCATAGTCGAAACGTGAGATGGGAGGGATGCTCACATTTACTTCTCGTCGAGGCCAAACTAAACCAAAGATTGCAGCTAGACAGCCACCACTGCATTCCTATGTTTTACGGCCTTTGTCGACTACATCCGATCGACGGAAGGCATATCTGATCCACCGATTCACCACTGAACGACTTTGGCTTTCTTTTTCTACTCGACCGATGAGGACTTGAAAGAGCGATGTCTAGATCGCTAACCACTTCTTGCTAACAAAGGGGGGGCGCACCCTTACTTACATTACACTCCCTTTTGAATGTTCACCAGACAAGCAAAGGTTCTCGGGACTGCTTTTACGGCTACCAAGAAATCAATCCTCCGCATTCCCACTAAAGCACTTAAGGGGGCATTTCCGCACTAAGATATAGAATGTTAAAAGCATGCATAGACGCACTAATGTTAAGGGCTGGTGCGCATAGCTCTTTCTACTGTGGAATTCTAGTCTGTTGTACCTAACCTCTATTGACATCGAAATAGCGGATAAGGTGCATCTGATCTTTCTTCTTCAATGCCAGGCATAAAAGGAAAAGAGCTTGCAATAAGATAAAAATCTTAGAGCTATAGCATACATTGAGCCAGCTTTGTCAGATCGGACCACGATCGTCTTAGAGTACAAGTCAAGCTCATCAATAGGTAACAAACGAGTCGAAACAAATGGTGATCAGAGATGGACAGCTAGTCAAGCTCTAGCTGATTGAGCAAGGGCTGTTGTTTCAAGTCCAACAAAGTCTTAAGAATAATATAGGGCTGGATAGAGGTTGCCAACCATTAGTACTCGACTAACTAAAAAAACAGCTTGTTGCCCGCGCTAAACTAAAGTAAGTAAACTACCTTTGAAAGCTCCACGGGACCAACTACCATAGTTCTAGAATTCTTTCTTTGATAAGCAATGGAAATTGAAAAGGGAAGATGGGAGGAATATCTATCTTTGATCTTGCGCTTGTACCTCCTTTTTTCCTATATGACACCGATAATACCGCATCAAAGATCCTCTCACGAGATGGGATGAAGTCCCACAAGAGTCAGACGGTAATCGACGACAAGGCAAGGTAAGCGCATTCTAGAGCAGCTCCTGTAGGACTCCCAAAATAAAGAGTATCCTCACTCAAAGAGGATTTGATAGCACTTGCAAGAGACTGGATGAATGACAGGAACGAAGGCACACTTAACCTTCAAAGCGGGTTGGTACCGGACAACTAGGACATCTAATGCAGTGATAGCAAGCATTCCATCTAAATTCTAAACTTTCTAGAATATTACCCCTTGACTAAGACTCTTTACTCCTTCGAATCACTGAACTCAACTAGACCATTAAATAGAAGGTTAACAACCACCATTATAGGTTCCTACCTTCACAGATCTACCAGGAATGGTTTGCCTACCCCTTTGCAGACATCCCTGCCTATATGCTTTGGCTATTGGTCTAGAAATGGCTGCAAGAGACTGCTCTGTGAGCCTAAGAACATCGGGTATCTTCTGTATAGGACTAGTACGAACTTGAATTGGTAACATAAAATGTACTAGTTATAACAAACAGGTGCGCATCGAGCTCTTAATTCCATAACAGACCTTTGTCTTTGTCTCTCTCCATTACTTGGAAAAGTAAGCTCATTTTCCTTCTTATCTACATCTATATGACTGGACTCCAACCCATCCCTTTACGCTCTCTCTCATCTATTCGAAATAACCTCCTAGTTTTGAAATATTCCTGGGGCAAGAAGGTTTCTAACCTGTACACCACTAGCTATGCACCCATTGCTTCCTAGCAGCACTATTACTAGGTAAGTAAACACCTCAACGATTATCTTTTCTTATAATACTACAAAACAATCATACTATTTATCAACCATTAGAGTTTAGTATACTTCTTCTCGCTTTACGCCCTCGGATCACAGCCTTGACTCCACGTAAATCGAATGACTTTGAGAATCGTCCTTGGTCACTTCCTAGCAACTAGCCTTCTTACTCGTTCGATGAGCCTTTATTTTTCTTTTTGGGATCATAGATGTGGCATTGATTCCCCTATTTGTATTTGATCAAGTTTCATCGTCCTTCTTATAAAGATCCTAAAAAGAACCGATTCAGATTCAATTGTTTAAGGAAATGGTATATTGGCATCTTCACTAGTTGCCTTTCAACAGTTCCTTCTCTGCTCGCACCTTCCCTTCAGTCTAATTGGCCTAATTGCCTTTTGAATCTTTTCTGCTCCTATTGATGTTGGAGGCATAAGCGCAACTATTTCATATACTGTAAAGTAAGTCTTACTAGGATTTTTTGACCCAAGACTGACATTTGTTTTTCCAAGGGATGAGAAATTTTGTCTCGAAAGGGATGGAGCTTACGATGTGCATTAATAAGAAGGAAGAGCGGGATGCGGCATTACTAGTACCAACTGGAACGAAATGGGATGACTGAGAATACCACATTCCCCTTTGTTCTTCTTCTGGTCCGTAAAAAAGCTAGAATGTAGAGTGGAAGGAAAGAAAGTGACTTCGTTTAGGTGCATAGCAAGGTAGTCTAATAGATCTAGTAAACTAAGCTAATAGCAGGCATTCCGAAAGCAGAATTGAAACCCTTGGAGAAGGGTGGTTGGGTGCTTTAAATAAGAAGATTTCAAAAAATGCATATGTAAAAATTATCTGGTGTTTTGTCTTCTCGATCGAGATTGGGTTAGCGAGGAAACAACAATGGATGTTCCTACGTACCACATTAATTCAATCACATAGTTAGTTGGACAAATGAACATGGGAATGCTCACCAGTTCCTTCTTTACCAATTTTGTCTTTAGAGACCAGTTACACCGGCCAATAAGGAGATATTTTGGGCTTATCGGATGCACGTCACTAGCAAGAGGGTCGATTGAACACTAAACTTATCTGATTCAGTTTTCGCATCCTGTTTACATGCGATTTGGAGGGTCAAGTTCTTTATCCCTCTCCTTTCAGTCGAGTCACTTCGTCCCTTTCAGGTGTAGATGAATATGTTGTTTAGATTGGGACTAGGGCTTATGATCCTTCTCTTAATGGTAGAACAAAAATAAGAAAGGAACTCTCCTAACCTAAGCAAGTCGTGGAGTCACAGACTATTGCTTTAAATATGAGATGGAATCTTTCTTTCTCTTGGATGAGCATAAGGCTTTAAGGCCTTTGTTTACGACCTCCTAACAAGATAGCACCGATATGATCTCCCGCTATGAAGTAGGAGGTTTTCACCGACAGAGCGCAATTAGACCACAACTGAAAGAGAAGGACTTTCCTCGGTACATTCTGTACAGATCTTTCTCCCTTAGCTATTAGATTAGAAACAAATAGTCTGTGTAGACCACCTGGCCTAGAAAAAGTGGGTTACGTTGCGCCTTGAGCCTTGAGAGGGCTTGAGTTGACGTGGCATCTTCAGAGTCTACAATCACTGTTTACTATTTCGATGCTAATGCTACTACTGAATTGAATATGATAATATAGTCAAACAAAGGGGGCTTCAAGACTTCCTTCTTCTTACTACTCGCTCCAAGTATTCCACTAATTGGATCGGGAACACCAAATGTTGAGATTGAATCTTTCGCTAATGGGTTGTAGCTCAGTCTATTCAACCCATTCCTGAAGTAGATGGCACCGTTTAGGAAGGCTCCAAGGCAGTTTATTCCTTTCTTTGGGCATCATTCCCTCCTTAGCTACGGGAAGAATTTCTTTGCCTCGAGGTCAACGCTTGCCTTCACCGATTCAAAATCCTATTCCATTATGTCTGTCTTCTCACCGTTTCCGCTTTCTTATAGGGAAATGGTCGCTTGGGGTGTTGATATGGCATCTTCAGCTAAAGTGTTCACATCCTCCCCAAGGAGACTGGAATATTTTCTTGGTTGTTAAGAAAGCATGGGAGAAAAAATGAAAAGCATTCTTTTCTATTTTCTATTCTATATGGGGTACGCAGACCACTTTCAAAATCTCAGTTAAAGGTAAAGTCAAAGATACTCGATCATTCAACAGGGAACGAATAAATTTAGGCTAAGATCCAACCTGCGCTACCAGCTTTTTAACTCAATTGATTTTTTTTTCCTTTTCTAAGCTAAAAGTTGAAGACTAAGACCGGTAATTCTGCATCCACTTTCCAGCCAACTGGGAAAGAATTATGCCTTTCTGAAAAAGTGAACTTACGAAATACCCGAGCCAAGAGACAATAACTCATTTCTTCTGTATTCGAAGCGAGAACCTAGAGTGACGCCCCTCCAGACAAAGCATGGGATAGTCTGACAAAAGGAGCCAACTCTTAGCCTTTCAGTCTGAAGCCCAGAAGGTCATAGCCAGCCACACCAACACTAGAAAAAGGTATTCGTCTTGAAATAGGGATATTCACAGTTGTTGGTGTCATTTAGAATCCTGAGAGAAAGAGAGGGAAGGATAACAGGTTTGGCTATAAAAGGAGGGGGTCATTTTTCCCTTTGAATAAAAATAGGGCTATCCTATCATCCGCCTTCCTCAGATGAGAACTCCTCCCTAATCTGCCAGGTAGCTACTTTGCCCCATTTAACCTGAAGCATAGGATTCTCGGATTTGCGCCCAGCGTGTGATCACAGCCGGTACTGCATTTCCCTTTGCTTGGGGAGAGAACCCCGTGTAAGGGATAACATGAAAGCCTACCCCTCGAAATCCTTCTTCCTCCATCCGAGTCGTAGTAGGAAGCTACTTTGTCTCTTTGAGTATTATTATTAGATATGTAATAACGCTTGTCGAGCCAATCAAGCTATCGAATTTTTGCAGCACACCTTCGCTCAGGTCAAGGCCTTATATCCAGTCGGTCGAGTTGAAATGGCTCATTCCCACAATTTAGGTGAAGCATGAATGTAATGATGAACTCATTCGACATCAGGAACAGTTGGAAGGGCTCTCGAGTGAGAAAGCAATATTTCATTAAAAAGTGAATGGCTCGGAGGGCACGGGTTTATGTTATGAAATATTGACTTGTAGAAACTCCCCCTTTTTCTTTGCAGGTCTAAGTCTATCTCTTTGTATTTGAGAGTACTAGCCCCTTCACTAATACTAATGAATGAATGGGTCGAGCTCTTCCTTAATAGAAAGGATTGCACATGTAAGTCCTAGAATGAAAGGCTAAAGTGTTGGCCAGTCTGTTTTGTCTCGGATACTTAGGAAAAGTAAATGCATTGTGGTGGAGATGACGCCACACGAAGATGGAGAGCGATTTTTTCTTAGAAAGGTAATAAAGATAGGAGGTAGCAGTTCTTCCGTGATCAATCTCGTTCCTTTTGCTTTGCTTAAGAGACTACGTACCTTAAATTGTTCTTACTCGTTTTGTTTAGGTCAACTAATTACGTCAATCTGTATCTAATAGCCGCGCCAAAGCTTCACTCCAGGTCGAACTCACTTCTATTTACAATTCCCCAATTTCACTTTTATGGGAGTTTACGCCCTTTCTCGACTCTATTGAGCTCTTTTCGAACCTCCGCCTCTCCTCAACAAAGTCATTAAAGTGGGGTAACTCGTATTCGCAAAATAACTTAGGAAACTTAGGCACGTCACCCCCTGTGAATCGAGTTTTTCGTTTCTAGTCTTATTTTATTAGTAGCCATGATTGGGGCTATAGTACTGACTATGCATATGACTACTAAGGTGAAAAGACATGATGTATTTTGATGAAATACTCTGGATTCTAGGAGGACTATAATGAGGATGATGACAGACCCGCTCACGACAATTAGGAGAAGCAGTGGTTCGAATCCATATCATGAGCTTTAGTGCACAAGTCGTCGAATCCCTTCATTCGGGGCAGGAGTCTAGATGACAAGTCATGCCTGCAGTTGTTCATGCACATCTTAAAAAGCTCCCATTCTTTAAGATTGAAGTTTTCACCAGAAATCCCTGTAAAAAAAAGAACGTTGTAACCAGATCGCATAAGTCAAACATAATCCTCCCAACAAGCAGCCAAAGATGGGCAAGGATCAATTACTTAGCTAACGAAGTTTATGTTGAAGTAGAAAGAAGGCTAATAAATAGGAACGGAGTCGGGGAATTCTAACTCTTAACTTGCTCCTACGACTTTCTTTTAATTTGGTAGGGCATGCCAACGAGATCTCATGCGAGCTTTTCAAGGTATCCAGTTAGACCCCCGGGTAAGAGAGATCTATCCATTTTAGCCACCCTTTCCATTACTGATTTAGTTGCTCTTGCTATCTAACCCGCCACTTTATTATATTATCTTTTATTGACTTCAAAAAGTCAATTTTTCCTTTTTATCGGGCCGACTTCATACATTCTTTTACTTATAGAAATAGTCATGCCAATCTTCTCGGTAAAGAAGAACTCTTTCGCATGATCTTAAGAGAGCCTAGTTCCACAAGAGTGTTATCACGAGCCTTTACTTGATGAAAGGCACCCTGTAAGATGCGCTATATCGACAAGGCGAGGAGAAAGTAGCCTAATGGGAATAGCTCCAAACCAAAGCTGCCCGCCATCTCGCATATAGAAATAGTTGACAGGAATACCTATTCATGATATTGAATAGGAATGATCATTATCAGGGGATAAAGATATGCCATGCTAGGATGAGCTAGGCTTTTAACAGCATAAGCCACCTTCCAAGCAGCTTCCCTCCAGTGCCTTTGACTATTGCTACGGTCATCAACCGCAACATTGAATTGAGACTTTCCACCTTGCTTTGGACTTGAATGGATCTACTTCTCCTCTGCCAGATCGATCTTCATTAGGAGGGTCAACCCAAGCTATTGCTCTACCTCCTATCCTTATGTTATGGTAGATTTGGAATCCCTATTGGATTTCTTACTCCAAAAAAAAATAGACTAATCAACAATAATGCACACACATGAAAAGGCTTACCCCGAAAACTGACTCTTCCAATCCAACTCTATCGAAGGAGAAACAAAGTGGGACTACGACTTGCTTAGTGCAGGGCTGCTTGTCGTGATTGGACACTCTCTTCATCTAAGGTCTTAGCTTGGTCATTCTGTTAAGCTTTCCCAACAATTCTATTCAATGGGGTACGCAATATTGCTTTTCAAAGCATCGTTAAGAGTTCTGTCTTTTAGGGAGTAGTAAAGATAAGATGACTCTGATACGAAAGAAACCTCCTGCCATGGAGAAAAGATCGAAAGTTTGGGTCCCCTCGATCACCCTCCCTCTCCCTATAGGTCAAGCTGAATTACATCCTCCCTCTCACCTGAACTGGTCGAGAGAGATGAACCTGGACCACATTCTTTCGAATCGAAAGCCCAAATAACTCAGTTGAGAGCTCCGTGACTGGTTCAAGGGAAGGTCAACCAATGATTGATAGTCCATACCCTCCCTATCCGTCTCTTCATCCCTCATTCCACTAATCCATTGCTATTGATTCATTCAAGGCATAGACTCTCCATTTATTTTTCATATTAGTGCAAGTGTTCATCAACGATAAAAGCCACTAAACTTCAGAATCGAGTGGAGAAAGAGGGCTAGGCCCCCGGAGGGCTTTCAGGGACTGGGGAAGATGGGTGGATTATAGAGCTAGGGTAGGGGAAAATCGAAGGCCCATTGGGATTGGGCATGGATGAGCCTCGACTGGGCCAGCATTGATGAAAAAATAACAATTTCCCTTATTGCATCATTAACCTGTGTAGGATTCAAGATCAGGTCCAGGATTTGAGTCAAATAGACCTTCCCTCTCATCTCAGGGTGAGGGAAGGAATTGTTTCAAATGTTTGTTGTTCAATATCTCGGCTTCTCAGGAAGTTTGACTAGTTACTCCTCCGACCCGGAGTGGATTCTAGGGGAAGGGCAGAGACTCACCTTGCAGTAGGAAGGTGTTTGTTGTTGGGACGGGTTCAAACTAGACTGAAGGGAGAAGGAAAAAAAATTTCTCTCTTCCTGGTCCTATCGAACCAGACACTGAATACTTGGGGATGGCTAGAAATTTTGAATCAAAGCACGGGCATCTGCTATTAAGAATGAGTAGTAGATCGTCGATTGAAGAGCCAGGTCAGTCAACTTCTATTGGGACTTCTATTGATTATTAATTCGACTCTAGGGACTCCTAGCAATAAACTAGTCTAAAACAAAAGGCCCCCATAGAGAGGCAGGAGATGCAAGAGCCGCCAGCCGGATCGACCAACAAATGATAGGACAGAGAGTTGGCCTCATTCGACTAATCAATGATCCCTAGGCCTACCTAACATAAATATCCTTGAAATAGGGGATTGGTTGATCGGAAAACTCAGGCAGGAGTAGGACATTACATACAAATCTTTTTGATCCGCTAGCGGGTGGTCCTCTCCTTAGAGTCAAGTGGCTTTCAGCTCCTCTCAAATCCCATTTTTTCATCGACTGGTAGGTTGAATTCTAAGGTTCCTTATTCCGGTTGTAAAGCGGAAGAAGAGGGAGAATGGGCACAGCCCCACTAGCAGCCCATGTTTCCGGCCCGAAAGGAATGCAAAATGAAAGAAGAATCTGTGTGCACTATCTATGGAGTGGAGTGACTATCCTTAATCTCCTCTTCCCTATCTCCCCCTTTTATGCCTTTGGCTATTACCGGCTGGCAAGACTTGACCCAATATTGGATTTGTTTGAAACCTACCACAGTTTTTGCCCAAACAAATTTCCTTTTTTTTTGGAAAGGAAGGAATGCAGGGAAGAATTCTTTCCTTACTGGTTCTTGAAAGCTATCAATCCCCGATTTTCCCTCTTGCATCGGTTCTGCATCAGATGATGACCCTATGCTATAACTTTCTCTTTTATTAGCGTCTGATAGGTAGGCTATTAGATTAAGTCGAAAGACTACCTACACATAAAGGTTCTGATTCGAGCGAGAGCCCAAACGGGTGAGGCGAGAAGATCTTGATCAAAAGCTCCACTATTCTGCATAGTGAGAAAGAATGAAATTCGATCGAGAATATCATCATCTGTTAGGTGGGCCAACCGACTGACCGAGTTGGGTTGGGCGTCCATGTCACAAAACCTTTCTCTAGCCAAGAATCCCATTATTGATCGAATCGGGGCGGATCCAGTGCATTGGCAAATGAAAAATCTATCATTTTAACACTCGGAAAAAAAACCTAGAAAAGAGGAAGAGTCACTAAGACAAGAGATTTATAGGTAAGAAAGCCAGAAGGATAGCTGCAAAAAAAAGGGCGAGGCAAGTGGCCCAAGGGCCCCTTTCCTTACAGTCAAGTGGCTCTCCATCTCTAGGAAGATTGTGTCGAGGATGTGGTAATCTAAGCCTTGCTTCTTCTAGTTGGCTCGTATTAGCCTGTGCTTTATTATAGGTAGTCATTCCCTCGTTCCTTTAGTCTTTTCAAGGGTACTTTTTTCTTAACTCACTGTCATGTCTTGCCCCCCCAGTATAGTGACCGCTTCCATGTTTTCCCCGAATTTCATCAGTTCCAGGCTCAAGTGCATGTTCATCCATGTTCATTCCAAACAAAGACGAATATCTCCATTGAGTGACTATAACTGATATGGTTTACAATCAATAGTTCTTAACCAACCCTTCTTTTTTTTGAATTATTAATGTTTATTAATTAATTCATTATTATATTATGTCTTTCTTTCTGAAGGGATTACGATTTATTACACCAAAGGATTTCAGTGAACTATTGAAGCTATCGAGAGAGTATGAAATGCTGACGGTGACGATGGTTACCAACTTTCGATGGATGCAAATCCAACGAGTTCGATCGAACAACTTAATGAGTCTAAGGTTATAGAAGCCTTCGCCAACTTTGATAGGTATAGCATTGCAAGCAAATAGAGTAGAGAGCTTACCCTTTCTTTCTATTAGAGTCGTGAGCTTGTTGTAGTCGGTCCTAAGGGGAGAACCTTGCTACTTACCTGCTATATCCCTGTATCCTTGCATTGCTCGGCTCGTTCTTTGAGCCCTGCTTCTCCCTTCCCCCTGTCCCCATTGCTACCATCCAAAATAAGCCTATGGAGTATAGCCAAGTGGTAAGGCATTGGTTTTTGGTACCGTCATGCAAAGGTTCAAATCCTTTTACTCCAGATTATGAACATTCGATCGGATCTGTCAAGAACGAGCTGACGGCTACAGGGGAAGCAGCTGACTGCAGTCCCTGAGACCGTAAGCCAAAAGTTTGACTTTCACCTACCTTTGCTAAGAGAAGAGATAGAAGGGAAAGACATATGGCAGAAATAAATCCTTCCAACTGCGGAATTGAACACAAGACTAAATTCGGCAAGGTTCTTTTATCAATCTCTTGGACCTTGCTTAAAGCCTTGTTCCGTAAACCGGTCGCTGGTAGATCTGATCTGAACTGAACTGAACTTGTGGAATGAATTAACTTCGGTTTGATTTCCTGAAACACAAGCGGATCGGAACAATAGAACTAATAATAGAATAAACAGAGACAAAAGCAAATATTTAAGAACTCGGGAAAGGAGAATAAGCCTCTCTAAGGGAAGAAGACCTAGCCCATCATTCTTTCCGAGCCATCAATAACTACCGGCTTTCAATGGGTCCGGCTATCCTTTCACCGGTCGATCAGTTATGGAAGACTCTCCTGGGTAGAAGCTCAAATATCATTAATAATATCTTAACATTTTTTATTTTTTTTTAATTTTTATAATGGAAGGTAATATATGAATAAGAACAGAGAGCATTCTACTAGAGAGAAAGGGCACAAAAGAGAGAGGGCGCTAGCCCGGGTACATAATTATTAGGTCAACCAGTGCACACAATTATTCTATTATTATCTCATGCTCGTTTAACTACTCCTCGAGATATTTCTACTGATTTCCCTTGAATATTAGTAGGAGCAACCTCAATTGCCGTACCCAGACGCCAATCTCTAGAAGCTTCTAGAATGTTCAATTTGTATGGCCTTAGTGATGAGAATATTTTGTGTGCCACTTCTGATGATGTATGCATTGGGGACAAGTATATATCAGTTATGTAGATCAAGTCTTTCAAGGACTCTTGAGTTGGTGATTTGTCACCAGGCAGCACATTACACATTAGTAGATGGATGCTATAAATTCCTCCGAAAAATCATAAAATATTGTGCGGCGATACAATATACTCTAAATTCTCGTTATCGAGGGAAGTGAATCAACAAATGCATGCAAGAAGGGATGTAATTCAGGAGGTGTAGTTCATCTAAACATTTATCTATAACAAGAACAATAGATGCAGACATTCTAGAGTCAGAAACTGAAAAAAAAACAAGGTCTCTTGTTTGCAGTTTTTTTCTTAATCAACTATAGGTGATGACAGTTCTGGCAAATTTCAAGGTTGCATGGCTCACTTGTTAGGCTTTATGTATTTTCTTTTCTATGAACCATATAGGCACGGTGACCCTACCCTATAAAGTGAAACAAAAAGCAGTAATTAGACTCTTCGCATGTCTTTATGCTCATTAAAATCAACTTCAAAGGAGAATTCTTTTTTTTTGGCCATTGTTTTGTTTTTTAATGGTAAATTTCAGCCTTCTAAATTGGAACTTGCAGAAAGGCTGAGATACATTGGAACAATGATCCAAATAATCTTTTAGGTTTTTAATTAGAAAATGCCGCCAACCAGATTGTGTCAACATCATAGCATTAGGGGCACTTTGTATAATCCGATGTCTTTTCTTCAAATGGCCGAACTCTCACAAATAATGCAATACTTAGGGGTGACAGTAGTGGAAGTAGCTAGTATGAAATTTCTTGGGCACTTACCCGCATGATTTGGCCCATCTTTCTTTCCTCCATGAGAAAACACTGCTCAGTGAGACAATGTAGTCAAGTCAATAGCAGCCAGAGCAAAAGATTGATATATAATGAGAGTTCGCCTTCTTGTGCCAACATCTCCATACTAAATAGATTTGGAAATTCTGCCGCAAGTGGTTGAAGAGCGGTTTGGGTGCACCCAAACCGCTCTTCTCGGGGAATGTATAGCTTAAGTTGAGCTCGCACCAAACAAAAAAGGAATAAGTTTCTAATTT
>JAJOOO010004733.1:0-61318 GCA_029582685.1 Solanum piurae | reverse complement strand
AAATGAACTTGACTCTATACTCTTTACTTAACTTGAAACTCTATACTCTTTACTTAACTTGAAACTCTATACTCTTTACTTAACTTGAAACTCTATACTCTTTACTTAACTTGAAACTCTATACTCTTTACTTAACTTGAAACTCTAGCCTTAAAATGAAGTTAAAACGTTCAATAAAGACTCTTGAAATTTTTTAAAAACTTGCTTTGACTTGCTTCATAACTTCACTTGACTTTGATCCTAACTTTTCCTTAAATTGGACTATGGATTCAAGGTTCATGATTCGTGATAGGAAAGGTCTCTTGATGTTTATGAATAGTTTCAATTAGCTAAACTTGAGAAAATTTATGAAAACACCATCTTGAAACAAGTCCGCGACGCGGAGATGCTCCTAAATAAATGCTCGCGAAAATTAATTTGAAACAGCGGAGTCCTCGTCTTGTCTGCGACAAGGAGCAAATTTTTGTTCACAGGGGGAACAAGTCCGCGACGTGGACTTGTTTCATGCAAGCAGCCCGACTTTTCTCCTTCATTTTTCCAACTCTAAACCCTCTTAACTTCAAAGGTTCCAGCCCCAAACACGTAGAATCATAAAACCCCTTATCATACAATAGATTCAACTCGAAATCACAACCGGAAACATGCACCAAACCAACAAGAAGCTTCAACATAACCACAAGATTTCAACAACCACAACCAATCTTTTTCTCGAAATTAAAAACGAGTTTGGCGTGTGGGGGAATGAACCAACCCAACACTATGATCTCACATACCTTAATAGGGATCACCTCCGACAAAATCCACGACGATCTCTACGAACCTTGCTGCTTCTTCTCCTTCTCCTCTTCTTCTCCTCTTCTCTCTCAAAACCCTAACCCTCACTTTAAAAAGGAAAAACTGATTTAAAATCAGTCTAAAACCTTAATATAACCAAAAGAAATGTTAGGGAAAAGACCAAAATACCCTTACAAATTCGGACTAAACAGCCCTGTGCCAACAGCCCAACTTCCAAAGGGCATAACTCACTCATACGAACTCGGAATCGCGCAAACTCGGCGGCGTTGGAAAGATCATTCCAAGGGCTTTCCAAAAATAACTGGAAACACACCTAACTCATCCTGAGCTAGGAGTTATGACCGTTTGAAGTTGACCAAAAACTCATTTTTCTTTTTCCATACTTGACTAAATTTCCAGATTTTTAATTCTTTCCAAAAATGACTATTTCCAATTTCAAGCTTCTTCATGGTTATTTCAAATTGCGGGATGTTACAGCACGAGCCCAACACTATTATTCTGAAATATTTTTTAGGTTAATTTCAAATATACACAATAAAATAATTTGTTTACAATAAATATAATCATACTTTATTTACATAAAAAGTAGCAAAAAATCATTAAAAATATATACAAATTATACAATATAGCTTGTCTAAAGTCATCAAAAGTATACGCTAATTATATAATATAGCTTACCCAGAGCCGAATTTAGAATTTCAAAAAGACGGGTGCACCATTGTCGGGGTGACTCTGCCCTTTAAGAAAAAGGCAACCATTTTAGGCTCACAAATTTGAGGGCCTCATTTAATTTAGCAATAATAGATTATAGGTTTTTCATAAGAAAACTATTAAATACGATTTTCGGAAAACAATAATATTAAAGGAAAAAATTGTTAGAAGTTTGATAAATCTCGAGTACTATGTCACAAGAAAAATTAAATGCATTTGTTATATGAATTATTGACTGAAAAAGAATTATTAAAAGAAATCATTTATAAAAAAATATATATGCAATTTTGCATCTCAAGAAATTTAAAAAGTACACTTTATAAAAAGAAAATGAATTTTTTTCAAAAAAATAACAAACAATGGTTCTTTTTAATTGATTTTAAAAGGAGGTCCTCTCTAGGAATCGAACCCTCAACCCCACAGTCAAAAACCAACTCTTGAACCAGTGAACCGTCCAATCATTTGTGATCATGGGTTCCTTTATTTCATATTTACTATATTTTAAAAATTATACAAATAATATATCGAGTTTTATCGGATGACCACGAGTTCCGGCGACCCATTTTTTACCTTTAAATTAGCCCCTGAGTTTACCCATACATGAGCTATACACTGACCACACATTATGATACACTCAAAAAACTAAAAAATAACTTAACCATACATGAAATATACACCGATTATTTAATTTTGATTTACTCAAAATCTCCTCTAAACCATCTCAAATTTTGGATATGGAATCTAAAGTAAATCCTTTAGAAGGAATGTGTCTCTCTCTATCTACAAGAAAATGAGCCTGTATTGGAGTTTTGCCAAAGACAGTGCTCTCAATCATTCACTTGACAGATAACTATCATATGTTACTCTTAACTAAAAAGGCATAGGATAATGTGGTCAAAGAAGATTTGTAGTTTTGTAATAGTAAATATCTCACATATAACGTGTAAGTTCATACCTATGGCACTAATTTACACAAAGTGAAAAGGATAATCAATAATGCTCATAAAAGTCATTCTTAACATTTTTATTTGAACGTTTGATTTTATTAGCACACAGTTTCATCTCAAACCACGAAAACACAATTATATTCCAAGTCTGATTTTCTTATTAGACATTGAATCGAATCTCGAGCTTGCTACTTCGTCTCAATTTTATTCCCACTCAAAAACTTATCCTTTAGTTTAACCACAAATTATTTAAAAAATTCAATAACAATTTAAAAGTTCTCATTACAAGATTTATACCGAAGACCAAGGGAAAAAAATATTCAAGGAGCATACCTGAAGGGATGAAATTAAGTGAGGGTAATTTCTAGAATATGTCAAATGACAGAATATTTAATTGTAGAATTATGTCGGTTTGTGGTGCAATAAAAGCCACTTGGAGTGGCCATTCAACCTCCAATTAACACATAATGATAAGTACAGTACTTTAATGTGCAATTAATATAGCTTTTTGTACAACTTCTATTGCGGTGGTCGTCCTCTTCTTCACATTTCTATATAATATATATATATATATATATTTTAAGAAGAATCCTAGGCCCGCCAACGTGGCGCCACCACAGATCAAAATTCTCCTTATTCTCCATTAAATTTTATATTCCCAACAATACCCTTCCCCTCCAATGAGTCGTATCCCTACCTAAACAACACTCCTACTGCCAAAATAACGTACCTATTCCCTCACGTCACCACACTCTTACACATTACGCCCCCACCAAATCATCCTCCGTCAATTGCTCCACCCTCTCCCAGCTTCCTGTGCACAACCTCCCATTCCCTCCTTTGTTCTGCACTTTTGCTATAGCTCTCCCCTACTTCCTCCGACACAGTGTAAAACGCATGCACAATCCAACAAATCCTTGGACTCCTCCTACAAACGCCTCCAAAGGCAGTAATCCCTGCTATGGACCCCCCAATACAAAAATGTTCTTACAAATATCCGCTCTCAAACCAAGTATGGTTCTCTTAGCATGGACTTTTTAATTTGAGCATTACATCGATTATTTGATGTTTCACGTTGACACCCTCCGCCTTAAATTTCATTCACCCGTTATACCCTAACTATCGTGTTTCTGTTCACTTCGCCTCCTTTTGGGCTCATACTTTGATCCCCGGTTTGTTTACCTTCTTGTGACAAGAGCACCATTCCTTCATAACTACCACGACTACTACTATGAATGCAAGGGAACTGACTCATGTACTATTCTTCTTTGTCGCCTACCAGGAATGCTTATATGGACGCAAATGTACTGAATGCTTGTATGGATCCAAAGGAATTCAAACAAACTCCCGCTCAATCCAGGTATACATTCATACATTTTTTCAAGCACCCGTTACGCCCACGTGAACGCTACTTTGTACTATGGTGCCGCCTCGTGCGTTTCATATTCCTTCCATCCCCTTTTTTTAAGCTATTTTTAACAAGAGCACTATTCCTCTTTGTCGCCGACCAGGACGCCTGTTGTGGACGTAAATCATTTGTCTGCTGCTATGGACCCAAGGGTACTTAAACAACTCCCCGCTCAATACAGGTAAACATACATAGAATTATCATTCACTTGTTATGCCCACGCTAACTTTAAACCTGACAATAGTACCTCCTCCTGCAGTTTATATTTTCATCCCCTATTTTTTCCCCAATTCTTTACAAGAGTGCTATTCCACTTTTTCTCCGACCAGGACTCCTTCTATGGACGCAACTAAACTGCCTGCTGCTATGGACCCAACGGAACATAATAAAAAAATCACTCAATCAAGGTATACATTCATAAATTTAAAGCTTGCACCATTTATTTGTTGTCTCACCCTAACACCCTTCCCCTGAATTTTTATTTTTTTTTAACCAAAAAAAAACTATACTTATAGATTATTATTTTTTAAACATAAAAAATATCAATAGAGATAAGTGCAAGCAAGGAGGGTTAGGTCTTACCTTACTAATCCTAATGAAGTACCTAACGTCTACTACCTAACAAGCATGAAGAAAATAAGAGCTAGAGAGAACTAAGTATTTTCTGATCACCACAGAGTTTGTAATACACTCCATGATGATATTACAAATGAGGATGCTTAAATAATGTAAAAATATGTCAATCAAGAGGAAAGTTGAGTTATTAGCCTCAAACTTTCTATTACAAATGCATGAATTAAAAAAGATTGATTGCCCATCAAAAGTAACTTGAAGTATTTTTCTCTTGTCTTCTTCTTCAAACCTATCCAACAACACTTGATAATTCATACTTTCTTTATGGATTTATTGGATCTTGTTGAACCTATTGATACTGCCAAATGGTTCTGCTTTGCCTGTCGCATCGGTAGGTGCCTTGGAATAAACTCCTCAGTCATTTTACCGTTCCAACTATGTTGCCTTCCATGTGTCTTCTTTTTTGTTTTTGTTGCTTCCACTTCTTTGTTGCCTAGGTGATATATCTCCTTCCCTAGCCACTCTATCAAAGCATATGTCTAGCATATCTTCCTCATCTTCATTAAGAGAATCCTCGCCCAAATCAATTGTATTTGACACTAAGGACCTTGACTCATTCTTCTTTGCAATCACACATTTAGGCACAAATACGGGAGCATCTGGACTTAATTTGCTATTCAAATTAGGTGGTGAGACCTGCTTTTCTTGGATCAAATCGTTGTCATTCTTTGTTCACGTTACTTGCTTTCCAGTAGTCTTCGATAAAGCATCAAATCTATTCGAACATAATAGGTCTCTTGAGGCATTACTAATATCTTGCCTCTTCTCACTGTCATGGAAATTTTCAGTCGCACCTTTTTCACTACATGGAGAATTATTTTGACTAGTCGGGGAAAGGCTCCGATTACTAGTTGAATTTTGTGTACAACCAATGTCCAAGTTTTAGTTGCATTCTTGGTTTCAACTTGCAAAACATGATGCCCGAAATTTTCTGCATCTTCAACATCAGATGTATCCATTAGTTTGTGTCCTGAATCCATTAGTTTTTTGCCTGAACCAACTCGCGGCGCATCAACTCCAACTCTTGGCGTTCTCCCTTTGTATTCGGTTGTTGTTTGAACACCAATATTACTTGTAACAACAACCATTGAGTGTGTACGATTTTGCTAAGAAGTGACAGCAACCAACTGTCGATCTAAAGAAGTAGCTTTACTTTGATCGACATCTACAACCTTTCTTCTTTCATTTAGTATTTCTCTCGCATCACCTTGATACTTTTCACTATCGATAGTACATTTTGAAACAACTTCAATGGTATCATCAATTTGTTTGTTATTTTGATTTCTTTCTTAGATCAAACGACAACTATCTTCATCGTGACCTTGGTGCTTACAATAATTGCAATACAAAGGTAGATTATCATATACAATCTCCTGAAAAACCTCGATCAACTTACCAGATTTTCCATCCACAAACTTCAATCTTATATGATTTGGAATCTTTTCCATTAGATCAAGTATAACCTTGACCCTAGCTGTGTTAGGTCTTGACTTGATTTGAGTAGCTTTATTTATAGCTATTGGTTTCCCAACTGCCGATGCTATAGACAACATAGACTTCTTTGCAAATAAATCTGGAGATAAGTTCGGTAAAGAAATCCAAACCACAGCTACGTCATTTCCTCTGTAGGATTATATCCAATGGACCATGGAAAAACCCTACATTGGTGCTCCTATCCATTGTAGAGAAGATAATAAACTGAGCGAGATAAAGCTAGTACATAATCTTCATATTGATCAAATCTCAACAAAATTTGTCTTGGAGCAAGTAAGTCAATTAAACAATTACCCTTGGTACCAAGATGTTTCGGTAAAATTGACCTTAATACCTTCAAATCTGGCGCACCATTTGATAATTTAAACACCACTGTTTGATGCAATCCTTCTTCAATCTTACAATCTTGCCTTTCCTCCATTGAAAACGTGATAGTAGGTTCTCCATGAACTATTTTGATTGATTTTGCGATTGTTTTTTAATTAATTAGGGCAGATTGCTTAGAATTTATAGTATTGGAATTGAAAAAGGTGGCGGATGTGGTGGTTTGGGATGGTGGGGCGGACTTGACAGCCTCAAAAGGAGGCCGTCCAGTGGCCGTAGCAGCCATGAGAGTTGCGCAGCTGCTGGCTAGGAAGGAAACCCTAGGTCAGCCATTTTTCCCCCTGAATTTTCATTCACCCCTTAAGTCATAAATTAATTACTCAAATCTATAAACACACAAGAATATACCGAATGATGAAAGAACCGCATCCACTCCTTCAAACCTAACCCCTCCTACAGATTTTCTAGGTAACACCCATATTATAACTTCTGCTTCATTATTTTTGCTCACAATTAATAATGCCTTCTTATCTTGCTTCATTAACAGAACTACCTCCGGATCCCGTCGTGCAACCAATGTCTTATGCTTAAATACATTATAATGTCATGTTTACCTCAAAAGCTAGCTACCCTATTACTTTCAATTACCCGCCCTAGCCCCCTAGCTTGGTTAACATTGACAGTGTTGTGATTGACAATTTATTTCGAACAGCTCACCTCCTATTATATTTGTATTATATTTCAACTCGAGTTATAATGATATATATCCTTTAGTATATCTTTGGTTCCATAATTAACATCCACATTCGATAAATGGTTGTTGCAGGTCGGAGAGGGATCAAATTATGATGCTACAAATAAGGACATGATTAATCTACCACATGATGTCTACTTTGAACCATCTGTCGATCCTATCGGATCAATTGTGGATGCGGTATATCCGTTTCTCTTACAGAAGTACAATGACCCGGCATACTTGAAAGAAAGAGAAATACTGACACCTAAAAATGAACTGGTGCATGAGTTAAATGAAGTAATTATGAAGATGAAATCAGGGGAATGAAGAACATATTATAGCTCAGACAATGTGTGCAAAGCAAGCGTGAACACTGACGAGGAAAATATATTGTACCCAACTGAATTTCTAAACAACCTACGCTTCCCAAGGATCCCTAACCTGACATACACTTAAAAGTAGGAATCCCTGTTATGCTTCTTAAGAATCTAAACCAAATAGAAGGCCTTTGCAATAGGACAAGATTAGTCATCACACATCTTGGTATTTGGTCTGTTAGAGCAAACATCACTTCAGGTAAGAACCTTTGTTCACGGGTCATAATTCCAAGAATTATTATGTCGCCTAACGAATCAAAGTGGCCATTCAAGTTAACAAGGCGGCAACTTCCATTAACCACATGTTACGCTATGACAATCAATAAAAGCCAAGGACAAACACTACATCGGGTAGGATTGTATCTACCAAAATAGGTATTCACATATGGACAACTGTATGTAGCCGTATGACGAGTAACGACAAGATAAGGATTAACTGTCCTAAATGCGGATGGCAACACAGAAGACCGAACATTCATTAAAAACATTATTTACGAAGAATTCTTCCAGAATGTATGTCCTAGAGCGGTAGAAAGAGACGAGGTATTCTTTTAAATTCATATTTTTCCCGTGTTATCAAATAATATCATTCTGATATACAATTTTATAACAACCATTTCACAATGTCATACATTCAGATAAGTAGAGATACAACTAATGAATCATGATGGAGATGGTAGCCAAACAACGACTGAACACAAGCTTTGTTGTAACACTCCGTAACTATAAAGAACTAGAAAGAAGTTAAAAAGTGGAAATAGGCATTTTTGGAAAGAATATAAAAATCTGGAAAATTTGTTAAGAAATTTGTTAAGTATGTTAAGTTGGATTTATGGTCAACTTCAAACGACCATAACTCCTTGCTCAAGATGAGTTAGGTGTGTTTTAAGATATTGTAGGAAAGATCTTGGAATAAAATTTCCAATGCCGCCGAGTTTGCGCGATTCCGAGTTTGTATGAGTGAGATATGACCATTTGAAGTTGCGTTGTTCAAATAAGGAAAGTCTAAAATCGAATTTTGGAAGGGTATTTTAGTCTTTTTCTTACGCAATTATTTTAATCTGTTTTTAGGAGTTTAATTGGGGTCAAATCAGAATACAACGATAAATTTACCTAGTTTTTTTAGGGACGTGAAATTTAAAATAATGACATAAATAAAAACGGATAATATTGAGTTCCCACACATATATCAAATACAAAAGATGAAAATAAATACATTCGCCAATCGGCAAATGTAAACATAAATTGAAACTCTAGGATGAAATAGGTTGTATAAAATCAAAATCTTTTGTAGAGGAGAGACCAAACATATTCCTATTGATCTTCTAAATATTCATCTTATTATAATGTTTTAATTACAACATATTTGAAGGAGCATATATGTGCCAATTAAAGAAAGCAAAAAATGTCTGGTTTGTATTTGTATGACCCAAAAATCATTTGTCTGGTTTGTATTTGTATGACCATTTGAAGTTGGGCCCAATATAATTTCACATATTATTTTGAAAGAATTACGTAAATTCAAAACTTAAAGATATCAATATTTCTAAAATTTCTACCATCTAAAAAAAGTACAAAAATCCTCTTCCGGATGTATTCCTATTCCCTCTCAGATACATATATACCCTCGAATACATTCATCCCCTCTCTGATACATACCTATCCCCTCTCGGATACATACTTCTCATGAAGTAATGTATCATTTGTAATGTATTGGCCAACCAAGGAATGTATTCGAGAGCAATGAAAAATTCGAGATTTTCACAATTGAGGAAATTTCTAGGATAGGATGTAATTCACTGTATGAAATTTCTGTATTTATACTATTTTTTCAGTAAACAACTTCAATATATTACTTAATAATATGTTTCAAATGTTCATACAACATAAACACATCGTTTACAACTCAAATTAAGAAAGTTGAATTCCAAGAAATTATATGTAGCAAAGGGAATAGAGAATTGTGTTAGATTATGAGTTAAAACATTTCGTGTTTGAGGAATAGATAAAATGTTGATATCTTTAAAATAGTTCATCGGTCTTCATATATTTTCGCAAGTGGTATTTATTTTCCACAATGTTTTTATCTTCTTTTTGTAATATTTGCACCATAAACTTTGCATCTGATAAAATACTAATCATTGATCAACCAATTCATAAAGATCGATTCAAAGCCTTTCAAATCTCTATCGCTTCAACTTAAAGTATAATTTGTTTGTAGTTTGCTTTGTCAATGAATTTTGTGATACATTTTATTACTCTCTTTTATAAATAGAAATACTGCTATTTATTTTTATTTTAATATTGAAAGTATTTGTTAAAAACGATTTCTAATTCCATAGACCACAAAAATAAAAATAATTACGAAAACAACTTTATTTCTATATAAAATAACAATTATTTTAATGTTAAATTCTAAATTATATTAATAAAAGTTTTTGATACTACACTCTAAATATCGTGCTGTAAAAAAAAACTCTAAATTTTACCCCCACAAAATAACCAATATACTTGTTTTTCTCTTTCGGGTTGTTTTTTCAAATTTTTTCTTCTTCTTACTCTATATTTCTCAGCAAAGTCCTTTTCTATTGACATTTTCTTTTGTTGTTCTTCTTTACTTTTTTAACTCCTCGTTTTTTTTAGTATGTATTTTAATATTTCTTAGAATTTGAATTTTAAACATTTTTTTTCTCAAATTTTCTCTATTAAATAGTTTATCATATTTGATATTAAGAAAATATCCTATATAGAAATGAAAAATTAATATTATTTAATCTTTCGTGGAAATAAAACATTATCAAATTATTAATTTCTTAGGTCAAACATTGTTCATTCTTTTATTAAAGATTGTTTTAATAATAAACATACAAAATTTTAGTAGTGGTCGTATTGTGTAACATAATATTAAAAATATGTTTACGTAATATTCCTTAAAGTTTTTTTTAGGAACAAAATATTAACTATTCAAACACATTTTATTTAAATTAGTTCAAAATTTTCTTTCTAAAACATGTTACAAAAATATCCTTATGGGTCGGGTCTATAACAACAGTAAAGACAGGTACGGATTCTTCTAGATTTTCATTTTCACCATTAATTATATAATTATTATTTTGCTCTTTGTCACGACTCAAGGGTACCCCCTAGATGTAACAAGGCACATAATGCCCGTAAAGGCACCATGTAAGCCACTTAGCATATCATAACATAAGTAAGAACAATAAAGAGTAAAACGCATTTCAAGTATTAAGAGGTTTTCATAAAAGCAAAGCGGAAGTCTAGACCCTTGTCTCATTTAGCCATCTATTACAATCAAAGTCTCAAATAGGGTCACAACCCTTACAATAAATCTGAAAGTCTAGTACAATGAAAGAAATGGAACAACAAGACATCACTCGTCCCCGGATCCCTGAGGACTCACCACAAGCTTTGGAGAATAGTCGATCCAAGCTTGTATCAAAGGAAGATCACCTCAAACACCAGAACCTACACTTCGTGGAAAATGTAGAGAAATGTGGGTTAGTACAAAAATGTACTAAGTATGATAGGCATGCATAAAATCCTTGAAAACATGCTAAAAGGGACTTTTTAGTTAAATGCACGCAATTTGTAAGTTAAAACATCATTTAGAAGACAATGGAAGAACACAAGTCATAAGCATGTTCAACATTTAAATCATCATAGTATAATGGAAACATACCATAAGCACCCTCAAATTCTACTTGTGCAATGCATAAGTAAGATCCCATAATCCTACCCATGCTAAGTAAAGCTTCTTGAGCAATAATTCATCTTCTTAGTTACGTTATATTGGGAATAAGTCTTAATCAACATAGACCATGTGAGCTTAACATGGAATCTGGTGTCATGCCCCACACCGAAAAGAGGTGTCCTACTTGCCTAAGGTAGAACTAAATGTATTAGCTTTTAGGTGGATTCACTAGCTAAAGACCTATGAGGGCACATAGTTCTATAATAAGGAGATTGTTACTAGAAACCCAACCTTTCTTAGCGGGGAAGCTTCCATCTCATGAGATTAACTTTAGAAACTCGACCTTTCTTAATGGGAAAGCCTCTATCTCATATTCAATATCCACTCGGTGCTAAGCATTACTTCCCACAATTACATGTTTTAGTTTTGAATAGAATTTATATGCATGAAGGAGTGTCTTACCCTCCATCCAACACAATTCATAAAATAGCTCATAGATTCAATAGGTGAGAATGGACTTTCAACCTTAGAATCATCATATAGTGAGAAGAACTTTCACATCATGTTCATTATGTGTTTATGAGAATGAACCTTCAATTAACACAATAACTAGATTATAATCATGTTCATAAGGTATATATACATGACGCCCACAATTTGGCATAATTCCCATGTTTTACCCTTCTTGGATCAAGGACCACATTCACCCAACCACATCTAGGGTTACTACATTAAACATGGGTAATAACATGATTAGAATAACTAAATTACTACAAGTACAATTCCATAGAATTCACCTTACTACAATTCACCCACATCACAACGTCATAAATTAGGGATATGGGGATTTCATGGATTCATGGAAGATTTTATCATAAAACCACCATAAAACAGCAATTCAATCATAATATAAGATAATTAAATCATAAAAATATTTTTAGAAAGAATCCGTGACTTGGAGTGAAAACCCTAGCTTTTAAGGAATTTCCTACTTTGAAATTAAGAGTTTGAGGGCTTCATGGACGAAAGCTATCCATGAATAAAAGACTATCATACCTTAGGTGAAGAAATCCAACAAATTTGTGTGAGAAAGCCCCCTTCTTCAAGCCCTAACTTGATCTTCTTCTTCTTTTTCTTTGGAATCCTAGAAGATTTTTGGGGGAAAATTGATTTGATTTGGGAATTTGGTAGTTATGATTTAGAAGACTTAGTTTAGGGGCTTAAAACACTTATATACTTAGTCTAAAATAATACAAAATGACGTCACTTAATGGTTAATTAAAAAGGAAATCCCAAAAGACCCCTAAGCCTAACTGCCAATTGGTAGTTTCAGGCATGACCTACGTCCCAGGACCCACGATCCGTGAGTGGACTCACATGGCGTCCTGCAGGTCCGTGGTCCAACGTCTGCAGCCTGTTTTTGAGGGGCTTGACCCACGACCCCCACCCACGAGGCGTGGGTGCACTTACTGCCCGTAGGTCCCTCACGTAGGTGGACTGTTTTGGGGACTTATTTTAGGGTCCTCCTCAAGGACCCTTGGTTGGTCCTTGGTTAGTCGTACCTTGACGTTTGAACCCAAAAACATTTATTTTAAGTACCGGGAGTTATTTACGACTCAAATCCTTATTTTAGGCTCTAGTTTAGGCTACTAGTTTTCTAAAATGTTACATTATCTCCCCCTTGGGAACATTCATCCTCGAATGATGATCTAGACACCTTACGGAATTTAAGGACTCAAGACTAGCATCCCATCATGCATGAAACATCAAAATAATGCACAATTTAAAGGAGAAAATATCAACTCCATCTCAAAACATAATCAATGCAATACAATGGAGTAGGAACTACATCTAACAACCCAATATGCACGAAACTCAATATTTCTCATTTTCGTAGGAGGAACTAACTTCTCCAACTAAAATAATGCTCAACACAACATCATAGAGCCAATATGCCAATACTCTCAAAAGCATACTAAAGCATGTTCATCAACACATCTCATGAGGTCAAAATAGGCAATTCATACCAAATGCACAACAACATAAGGAATATCATTCATGAAAACCAATTTTTTTTCTCATTAAACATGAATTTCATAAGGAACATGCACAACATAAGGAAATCATGGAAAAGCTCATACAACACACATGACTTCCAAAACACTAAAACTCAAGAGGAACTAATTACCTCAAGCTTGAATAAGAGTAGAAGGAAAGAGATAAGGATATCGGGACTTCATATCGGCCTCGGCCTCCCAAGTATCACCCTCAACTAAATAATTCCTCCATAAAACCTTCACGGAAGCTATTTCCTTATTTCTCAATCTCTTGACTTGCCGGTCTAGAATCTCTACCGGAACCTCCTCATAGGAAAGGCTTTCATCAACTCCTAACCCTTCTAAAGGAATAATGGACACCGGGTCTCCAATACACTTTTTAAGCATAGAAACATGAAATACCAGATGAACCGGAGCCAACTCATTTGGCAAATCCAACTCATAGGCAACTTTTTCAATACACGTCAAAATTTGGTATGGGCCCACATACCGGGGATTAAGTTTCCCTTTCTTGCCAAACCTCTTCAAACCCTTCATAGGTGAGATTTTCAAATAGACCCAATCACCAACTTCAAAGTCCAGGTTCCTCCTCCTCACATCAGCATAAGACTTTTGTCTACTTTGAGCTGTTTTCAACCTCTCTCTAATGAGTCAAACTTTTTCAATAGCCTCAAAAACTGATTCAGGACTAATAAGAGCAATATCACCTACTTCAAACCAACCAACCGGAGACTTATATCTCCTACCATATAAGTCTTCAAACGAAGCCATACTAATACTTGAATGGTGACTATTGTTGTAGGCAAATTCTATCAAGGACAATTGGTCATCCCAATTACCTTTAAAATCTATTACACATGCCTTCAACATGTCCTCTAAGGTCTGAATGGTGCGCTCCGCTTTACCATCCGTTTGAGGGTGGAAAGCGGTACTAAGCTTCACTTTAGTGCCAAGCTCATTTTGGAAGGACTTCCAAAAGTGAGATGTAAATTGAGTACCCCGATCCGAAATGATAGATAGAGGAACTCCATGTAACCTCACTATCTCACTTATATACAACTTGGCATAGTCTTCCGCCGAGTGAGAAACCTTAACGGGAATAAAGTGGGCTGATTTGGTCATCCTATCAATAATGACCCAAATAGAGTCATGTTGCCTTCGGGTACGAGGCAAACCCAAAATAAAATCCATATTCACATATTCCCACTTCCAAGTAGGAATAGGAATGTTTTGTGATAAGCCTCTCTGCCTTTGGTGCTCAACCTTAACTTGTTGACAATTAGCGCATTTGGCTACAAAACTCGCAATATCTTTCTTCATACCGTTCCACCAAAAAACTTCTCGTAGATCACGATACATCTTGATGGATCCCGGATGAATAGAATACCGAGAACTATGAGCCTCCTCTAAAATTTTCTCCCTCAACCCATCAACATCCGAAACACATAATCAAACTTGGTACCTAAGTATCCCATCTCCCCCATGGGAGAAAACCTCAACGAACTTTTTGAGTACCGATTCTTTCAACTCAACTAATAAAGGCTCAAGGTCTTGTTTAGACTTTACATCCACCACAAAGGATGATTCGGAGCTATTATATATGAACCATGAAACCACGCTTGGTTGAACCCACTAGTTGCACACCTAGCCGAGCCAACCTATGCACGTCACAAACCAACTTCTTATTTTCATCTTCTATATGAGTCACACTACCCATGGACAATCTACTAAGAGCATCCGCCACAATATTAGTTTTGCCGGGGTGGTAAAAGACATTCATGTCATAATACTTCAAAAGTTCTAACCACCTTCTTTGTCGGAGATTCAAGTCCTTTGACTAAACACATATTGAAGACTTGTGATCGGTGAAAACATCCATATGGACCCCATTTAAGAAATGTCTTCATATCTTCAAACCAAACACAACCGCGGCTAATTCAAGATCATGGGTTGGATAATTCTTCTCATGGACCTTAAGTTGCCTTGAAGCATAGGCAATCACCTTACCATGTTGCATGAACACACATCCCAACCCAACTCTAGAGGCATCACAATAAACAACAAAACCATTCGTACCCTCCGGTAAAGTCAGCATCGGAACAGTAGTAAGTCTATCTTTCAATCCTTGGAAGCTTTTCTCACAAGCCTCCGACCACTCAAACTTAGCTTTCTTTTGAGTCAAAGACGTCAACGGAGAAGCAATGGAGGAAAACCCCTCAACAAACCTCCTATAATAACCGGTCAAACCCAAAAAGCCTCTAATATCGAAAGGAGTTAGAGGTCTAGGCCAACTCTTGACCGCATCCGTCTTCTTAGGATCTACCTCAATACCCTTGTTCGACACTGTATGACCAAGGAAGGCTACGACATTAGCCTAAACTCACACTTACTAAAATTCACAAATAGTTGGCGGTCTTTAAGGACTTGTTATACAATCCTCAAATGGTCCATATGTTCACCCTCACTCCTTGAGTGGATCAAAATATCATCGATAAACACGATCACAAACATATCAAGGTATTGTCCAAACACCCTATTCATTAGGTCCATAAATGCCACCGGGGCATTAGTTAAGCCAAATGACATAACAAGGAATTCATAATGCCCATACCTAGTTCGGAAATCCGTCTTGGGTATATCATCCCCTCTCACCCTTAGTTGGTGACACCCCGAACGAAGGTCAATTTTTGAGAAGTAACTAGCCCCTTGAAGTTGATCAAACAAGTCATCTATTCTCGAAAGGGGATATTTATTCTTTATGTTCACCTTGTTCAATTGGCAATAGTCAATGCACATTCTAAGAGACCAATCCTTCTTTCTAACAAACAATACCGAAGCACCCCATGGAGAGATACTTGGTCTAATAAAACCCTTATCTAGCAAATACTTCAATTGCTCATTCAACTCTTTCAACTCGGCCGGAGCCATTCTATAGGAGGAATGGAGATAGGTTGTGTATCCGATAAAAGATCAATACCAAAATCTATTTTCCATTTGGGAGGAATACCAGGCAAATCATCGGGGAAAACTTCCAGAAACTCATTTACTACCGGAACCGACTCTAGAGAAGGGACTTTGAATTCAACATCCATCACCCTAACAAGGTGGTAAATACACCCTTTGGAGATCATTTTTCTAGTTTTAAGACAAGAAACAAATTGACCTCTAGGGATGGAATTTCCCCCCTTCCAATAGTTTGTCACGACCCAAGGGTACCTCCTTGTTTAAGATTTATGAACTCTTGTAGTTTTCGTTCCCTCAACTCTAGGGGAAAGAACCTACCAAGAAACTCCGATTTAAATGAATCCCATCCTATCGGGCCCGTTCCTACGGGTCTCTCACCTTTCTATTGTTCATACCAAACTTGAGCCACATCTTTTAGTTGGTAGGCATATAGCTCCGCCTTCTCCTCTAAAGACACCCCCATAGCATTAAGCATTTTTCAAACTTCATCGATAAACCTTTAGGGATCCTCCTCTAATTTGGAACTAAGAAACTCGAAAGGGCTCATCCTTGCAAAATCCCTCAATCTAGAAGTTGGGGAATTCATATTAGGGTTCACACGGGGCCCAACATTTATGTTGGCTTGGGCGATCATATCTTGGGCTTGAGTTGTCACGGCTTGAGCTTGAGTCGTCATGGCTTGAGTCAACATTAGAAAAGACGACCTAATCTCCACATTCGTCATAGCCGGAGGATTAATCGGTGCTTGATTAGTTTGAGGAGCTTCCTCATTCACATTTTCACACTCCGCTCTTCTTGCGTTAGCCCTTCGTGTATTCATTTCCTCAAGACACAAGAGAAGGATTAGAAGAGTGACTTTTATAGAGTTAGACTCTAAGGCACGACTTAAGAGTAATGAAGAAAGAGAAATTTCCTAACTTCTTATAGCCTCTCACTAATAAATGTGGCGCGCTTAACACTCATGAACAAGACTCTACTAGACATGGCTTTATAAGACATCATCCTAGAATCATTCTAAACATTTTGCTCTGATTACCAAGTTTGTCACGACCCAAGGGTACCCCCTAGATGTAAAATGGCACATAATTCCCTAAAGGCACCTTGTAAGACACTTAGCATATCATAACATAAGTAAAGAACAATAAAGAGTAAAACGCATTTCAAGTATTAAGAGGTTTTCATAAAATCAAAGCGGAAGTCTAGACCCTTGTCTCATTTAGCCATCTATTACAATCGAAGTCTCAAATATGGTCACAACCCTTACAATAAATCTGAAAGTCTAGTACAATGAAAGAAATGGAACAACAAGACATCACTCGTCCCCTGATCCACGAGGACTCATCACAAGCTTCGGAGAATAGTCGATCCAAGCTTGTATCAAAGGAAGATCACCTCAAACACCGGAACCTACACTTTGTGGAAAATATAGTGAAATATGGGTTAGTACAAAAATGTACTAAGTATGATAGTCATGCATAAAATCCTTAAAAAAATGCTAAAAGGGACTTTTTAGTTAAATGCATGCAATTTGTAAGTTAAAACCTCATTTAGAAGACAATGGAAGAACACAAGTCATAATCATGTTCAACATTTAAATCATCATAGTATAATGGAAACATACCATAAGCACCCTCAAATTCTACATGTGCAATGCATAAGTAAGATCCCATAATCCTACCCATGCTAAGTAAAGCTTCTTGAGAAATCATAGTTAATAATTCATCTTCTTCATTATATTGGGAATAAGCCTTAACCGACATAGACCATGTGAGCTTAACATGGAATCCGGTGTCATGCCCCACACCGAAAAAAGGTGTCCTACTTGCCTAAGATAGAACTAAATGCATTAGCTTTTAGGTGGATCCACTAGCTAAAGACCTATGAGGGTACATAGTTCTAGGATAAGGAGATTGTTACTAGAGACTCAACCTTTCTTAGCGGGGGAGCTTCCATCTCATGAGATTAACTTTAGAAATCCGGCCTTTCTTAACGGGAGAGTCTCTATATCATATTCAATATCCACTCGGTGCTAAGCATTACTTCCCACAATTACATCTTTGTCTTGAATTTAATTTACATGCATGAAGAAGTGTCTTACCCTCCATCCAACACAACTCATAAAATAGCTCATAGATTCAATAGGTGAGAATGGACTTTCAACCTTAGAATCATCATATAGTGAGAAGAACTTTCACATCATGTTCATTATGTGTTTATGAGAATGAACTTTCAATTAACACAATAACTAGATTATAATCATATTCATAAGGTATATATACATGACGCCCACAATTTGGCATAATTCCCATGTTTTACCCTTCTTGGATCAAGGACCACATTCACCCAACCACATCTAGGGTTACTACATTAAACATGGGTAATAACATGATTAGAATAACTAAATTACTACAAGTAAAATCCCATAGAATTCACCTTACTACAATTCACCCACATCACAACGTCATAAATTAGGGATATGGGAATTTCATGGATTCATGGAAGATTTTATCATAAAACCACCATAAAATAACAATTCAATCATAATATAAGATAATTAAATCATAAACGTTTTTAGAAAGAATCCATGACTTGGAGTGAAAACCCTAACTTTTAGGGAATTTCCTACTTTGAAATTGAGAGTTTGAGGACTTCATGGATGAAAGCTATCCGTGAATCAAATACTACCATACCTTAGGTGAAGAAATTCAATAAATTCGTGTGAGAAAGCCCTCTTCTTCAAGCCCTAACTTGATCTTCTTCTTCTTCTTCTTCTTTGGAATCCTAGAGAGAAGAATTTTGAGGGAGATGATCTATCATTTTGGCTCTAAGGCCTTATCAATTGTTAATAATAATAATCTGGAAGTAGAGGAAAAAAATCTAGAACGATCTGGAATGGAAAGAAAAACTAGTGTGGTTTGCTAAAATATCTATCATGCATAATTACTATTTTACCCTTGCATGATAACATAATTATGAAAATGCACTTGGTTGTCCTAGCCTTCATGTTTCTATATAATAGCAAAGAAATTGTATAACTTACATATATCCTATAGTTTTAATATGAAATTACAATTTATCTCTTATTACTTTGTAATTACATTAATCCCTTAAAAAGTAACACAAACCGGATATATAATATGTAGCTCGGATACATTAAAGAGTATCTCGGATACATTAAAGAGTATATCGGATACATTATAACATAAATCAGATACATAATATGTAGCTCGGATACATTAAAGAAATAAGGAATTTTAGAGGTTTTTAGAAATAGAAGGAGATTGGAAATAAAGGAAACATAAGACGTGTATTTCTGTAATTTTTCCAAAGAAATTTGTTACTAATAGTTGTAATACATATGGGTCCCACTTTAAAACACGAATTACTTTATTTGTTACTACAAAAAAATTGCGTTTAGAGTGAAAAAATAATAAATATCGGCTTAAATATTAAGAAGTTAATAAAAAAATTCGATTGACTCTCGAAATTCTATTGATAGCACATAAAATGAGTTAGATGATAAATATATATTGTTTGAAAAAAACGTAAAAAGTATTATAAATCACAATAGTTAACAATTTAAGAAAATTAAAATACATAAAAAAAAATTAAGTGACTCTAAAAAAATCTATCAATATCGCATAAATTGGGACATGAAAAGTAACATATATATTATTTGAAAATTACGTTAAAAAGATATTATAAATTACAATAATTTACAACTTAATATATGTAAAAGACATATAAAAAGGTGGTTAATTTTAAAATTCTACATATGCCACGTAAATTGGAACAAAGAAAGTACAATATATTATTTTTAAAATTATGTAAAAAAATACTAACAACTTAAAATCATATAAAAAATTTGGATAACTTGTCAAGTTTGATGATATCATGTAAATTGAAAGAAAAAAATGTAGTATGAGTGGTACTTTTGGCTTGGACTGTTGTTTACACATGTATTGCACTACCTTTCTCTTTTAGTGACATGTGAATTCCATCTTCTCTACTTCCATATCCATTTCTTTCTTTCAATGTTCACACTGGAAGAGACAACATAGTTTCAGTTTTCACGTACGGTTCTGGTAAAAAATAGAAGAATGAGATTGGTGTTAAAGATTTAATCGATCAATTGGGATTCCAAAACGCCGCTAAAAATGATAACGGTCATCGTTAATGGTGAAATACCGCCATGAGTTTCAATCGAAATTGATGTCATCCTGAAACAACATGCCCCCATCTTCAACACTATACATTGATGGATTTGGGTGTAAATTGGTACTGGATAATCTATGTCTATCTCTCATTCTCCAAGATTTAGCTTCAGGTTCAGGAGTGTAATTCGAGTTGACTTGGTGATGAAATTTCATATTTGACGACTTTGGAGATAATTTTTTGTTCAAATCATAAATTTCTGGCCTTTTCCTTCAAATTTTTGGGTTTATTTGTGTTTTATCTCTTGAGGTATTGTTTTAATTTACTTTTATGTGTTTTGTTTTGGAATTTCCATACAGGTTGGAGAAAGTGTGAATTGGGATTGTTCGAGTGAAATTGGGCTCAAAGTTAAAATCAGAATACCAAGTTATGTTTACATGTGAATCCGAGAAAAACACTTCTATCGATATGAAAATAAATTGTATTTCTGTCTGACGTAACTGAATATAAGTTGTTCATTACTGCCATATAAATCTCTTCTTTTTTATTTTCTCAACTTAGATATTACTTTGACCTTTATTTTTCTATGTTTATTTAGCTATCACTAGAATAAGCTTTGATATTGTTTTAAGAGAAAACACATAAAAATAAATCACTTAAATTTGTCACCATAATTTACTTTAGCACTTAAACTATATAGGCGTTTAAATACCTCATTAACATCTTTCAAGTGATTTAAACAACCCTAAGAGAAGGCATGACAAAGAGAGTAAGTGTACTCTGCTAAAAGCGCGTGAAAGAAAGAAAAAAAAGGTTGAATTTTGTAAAGTTCTACACAAGGCCTTTTTTTATTGGCCAAGATATAACTAATATTTTAAATATTTTTTCTTGATATATTAACTCTTTAAAGAATATGTAAACTTTCTTATTTAGAGGTAAATGAATTTTGTCGGTTCCCTCTTTAATTTCTTTAAAAAAATTATCTTCATTTTGTTGTCTTCCTTAATACACCTTGTTTGCAACAAATTTCCGTAAGCACTGAAAATGAACTACAAGCAAAATAAATAAAAGAAAAATGCATTTTTTATTGATGAATCATTGTGAGGACAATTCTGTTGTTCTCTTGATTCTCCTCTCCTAAGCTTCTGTGTGATTCGAGGGCCTTCAGTAGCGTACTTCTTGAATTGTTGGATGATGTAGACCTCCTTGAAATGTGGTTGATCTCCAGAAAAGTCGGAAAGCGCTTCGTCGTTTCAAGTCAATTATCTCCGGGAAGAACTCTATTGATCACTCCTTCGAAGAGCTATGTAATTGATGTTGTAGCTTTCTCTAATTGCATAATGCTTGTTGAAGAGTTTTCTTAATGTCCTTTAGAATGTCATGTCCATCCCCTATTTATAGTTGTAGGGGGTGGACAATATTGCTTATATGATAGGCCAAATGATGTCATTTTGACACTTGGCGAATTATGATTGGTTCTTGCATTGGAATGTGACTACCACCTCATTTAGACACGTGGCGTCACCTCGTTGGTCTTGGATGCCTAGTCACTGTGACATGTGGCATGGGTTTGGACTTCAAGGTGAAATGGACCTTGGACTTGAATTTAATAAAAATTGACTTATTTATTTGTAAAGCCCAAATTAATCATCCAGCCCAAATAAACATGGATTTAATCCAAATTCGTATGAATTAAATCTAATAAAATTTGTGTGTCTACGATGCCCCCTACTTCAAGCCTTGTTGAAGTGTAGGTTTGCCGACACTTGATTGCGAGACTTGAAGTATTATGAATACAACAATATCACTCTTAAGACATTTGCTTGACTTGGTTTCTTGCGATGAAACAAGTTGCATGGTACGGTTATGTGCAACTCCATCTCGATGTGCTTCTAAGGATTTTTTTATTTCAATCCGCATAGGGGAAGATATGGAGGACTCTTTAGAGAGGGATCAACAAAGCAATGTGACAAAGTTGTATGAATTTTAAGTTCAAATAAGCTTCGAGCATAGACTTGAATACAAATTTGGACATCAACACTTAGAGCGCCACACAAGTCCCAAAAGTTGAATTTTAAATCAAATAAGAACATAGCTTGATTTGCACTTTTTTTGCAAATCTTCAACTTGGAAACAATTGGTAATTTAACAATTACACTAATTTTCTTGGTTTTGTAAGAATCATTCTTCCAATCTTAAGCATTATTGCTTTCCTTTTGAGTACTAGCATCTTCCATTTAGACGAGGAAGAATTGATTTGATTTGTTTCTTCCTATCTTACCACAACTTTCCTTGTACAAAGAATAAGAATTGTTCATAGGAACCTCTATATAAACATCTTTCATGTACAAAGGATCCATCAAAGAATCATTGGAATAATCATTTTGAATTGATAGTAAAATATTTTTGAAGTAGAATTCCAAATTTGGTGTGTTCTTTCTATTTATTGTGTAGTCCCGCCAAAATGTCACTTTCTTGGTGTAAGAGCATTAAAACGACGAGCGACTTGATTCTGGAGAAACTAGACTTTTAGTACTACATATACAAAAATCAATATAAAAAACCTTTCATATTGACAGGAATTGATTTTTGAAGTTGGTCTCCATATCTGGAAGTTCTCCTCACAGTTATGCGCAATCTTACTAAAACGTTCTTTTCTTGGTGTAGGAGCATTCAAACGACGAGGGCTTGATTCTGGAGAAACTAGACTTTTAGTACTACGACATATCCAAAAATCAACATCAAAAACCTTTTATATTGACGAAAATTAATTTTTGAAGTTGGTCTCCAAATCTGGAAGTTCTCCTCACAGTTATGTGCAATCTTGCTAAAACGTCCTTTCCTTGGTGTAGGAGCATTCAAATGACAAGCGGCTTGATTCTGGAGAAACTATACTTTTAGTACTACAACATATCCAAAAATCAACGTCAAAAACCCTTCGTATTGACAGAAATTGGTTTTTGAAGTTAGTCCCCAAATCTGGAAGTTCTCCTCAGAGTTATGGCCAATCTGAATCAATATCCACAATGAAGCATGCATTGTGTTGTTTGGCACTACGACATACTTTTGATTTGAACCTTCATGTTATTGAGTCCGACCAAGCGATCAATCTTGTAGAATCGAGAAGCTTAGGCAGTTACTACCATGTGCATCATCACTTTTTTTTTGTAGGTACACAAAGGAGAGCCAACGATCTTGATATCTTATCAAGAAGATGTAAATAACGCTCTTAATTAGAAAGGAACATGTAATGTACCTACACTTGTGATCGTAGCTTTTGCAGATATATAACAATTTAGTTCGGCATCTACCTTTTCAATCAAGGATTTGACAAACAATCATTTGGTGCTTCACCTTGAACATTCATTGCAGAGTTGGTTGAGACAATTGACTGCTTTAACTTTCATTGGAGAATTCACCTTTCTTGCGGCGTTGGCGGAATCAACTTGTCACTTTGAAGTGAGCTCATAATTTTATCTTGCTTGACTCTATCAGCTTCGCGCGTCTGTAGTAGAAAATTCATTACTCAAAGTAGGAGTGTTGAAATCACGAGTTTCTTAGACGACTCAAAGAACTACGATATATGTAGAAATCACGGTCAAAGACTTTATGAATTGATACAAATATTACTTCGAAGTCAGCTCACAATTCTGTCTTACTCGGATCTTCAAGTTCGCGCGTCTGTAGTAGAAAATTCATAACTCGAAGTAGGAGTACCGAAATCATGAGTTTCTTTTTCCATTAGAAAAAGGACTCAAATAACTACAATATTTGTAAAAATCAGAGTCAAAGACTATACGGATTGGTACAGATGTTTCTTCGAAGTCAGCTCACAATTCTGTCTTTTTCGGTTCCTCAGCTTCGCGCGCCTGTGGTATTATTCATAACTCGAAGTACGACTATTGAAATCATGATTTTCTTTTTCCGTTGGAAAGACAGCTTAAATATATACAACATGTGTAAAAAGCACGGCCAAAACTTCTATGGATTTTTACAGACATTGCTTCGAAGTCACCCCACAGTTCTGCCTGACTCATCAGTTCTTCAGTTTTCTATGTCTGTGGCAAAACAAAAAATCATAACTCGAAGTAGAAGTTTCTGAATCATGAGCTTATTCTTTTATTGTGGAGAGGAGGGATTCAAGAACTACAATATTTTTAAAATCATGGTCAAAAGATTTATGGATTTTCACAAATATGCCTTTGAAGTCTGCTCAGATTAAATTCGAAATATGATGGTCTATTTCGCAACTTTGAGCGGCCGTGGTAGAAACTTCATAACTTGGCGTAGGAGCCTCTAAATCACGAGTCGTTTTTTTCATTGAAAAGTGGACTCCCAGAATTGCAATATATGTAAGAATCATGATCAAAACCTTTAAGAATTTTCACAAATATGCCTTTGAAGTCTGTTCAGATCAACTCCAAAATATGATGGTCTTTTTTATTTCCAGCTTTGAGCGGCCGTGGTAGAAAATTCATAATTTAGAGTAGAAGCCTCTGAATCACGAAATGGTTTTTTATTTGCGAAGTGGACTCCAAGAACTGCAATATATGTAAAAATCATGATCAAAACCTTTATGATTTTTTACAAATACGTCTTTGAAGTCATCTAAGACTCTGCCTTGCTTAACTCTTCTCCTTTGCTCATCTGTGGCACATTTGAACTAGTGTAATGATCACACAATGCCACAAAACCTTTTTTACTCATGTGGCTGAGCTTGGAGTGATTAATCCAACCGCCTACGTACCTCGATGAGGAGGACCAAGTCATATCATAGTTCAAGATGATGAGTTTCTTTTTTTAAGCCGTACACAGTTTATACTCTTGTGGTTTAGGAGTAACATACAGTTTGTGCTCGTACCTTAAGGAGTGTTGTACCTTGCAGTTTAGGCTCGTACGTTGAGGAGCATTACAACTTGCAGTTTAGGCTCGTGCATCGAGGAGCGTTTCAACTTTCAATTTATGCTCGTACATCGAGGAGCATTTCAAATTACAATTTAGGCTCATGCATTGAGTAGCGTTACAACTTGCAGTTTAGAATCGTACGTCGAGGACCGTTTCAGGAAAGAATTTGATCAATGTAACTATCCTTCTAACCCTTTGTGGTGAAGCATTCATGTACTTTGATTTGGTGTTGGATTTTATGCTTTCGCATTGTTGAAGTTGATTTGTATTTGATCTTATGTCGACTTTTGAAAGTCGGAATTTAGAAGTCCCTTGATACTTTTGCTTTATGCAAGCGAAAAATTCAAGTATCATCATTCTTTTCATTGGAGAATTAATATACTTTTGATGTGTTTGTTGTTTTCTTCAAGGAAGAAACTTCAAGTGGTTTAAAGCTCCCAAATTGTAGTATGATGACACATTCTTCAATTGTTGGAGATGTCACATGGGGAAGAGCTTCTGAAATCAAATTCTTTTTATGATTAAGTTTGGCACTAGCATGGTTTGTCTCAGCTGTCTCACCATCGTCAATGATTATATTTCCCTCTCGTACCAATGCATGTCATGATTTTTTCCTTCAAAATGAATCATTTTGTGGTGTGAGAACCGATGATTCGGTAAAATTTACAAAGCATAAGATCATTGACTTTGTTGGATTCTTTGGGTCACTTTGACTCTGGGAGTGAAATCACTTTTTTGGTTAGCAACTCATCAAGAATCGTAGGAACATCAGAGTCTGGAAAGGGATACTCTTTCACTTGTAACTCATTCAAGGTAGATTGATTTTTCACCTCTCAGGTTTGTTGATTTGCCAGTTTCTCTTTCCAATTTTGTCATGTGGAGGAACGACTCTTTGAATTGTGTATCTTCTTTTCTTGGATTAATGACAAGCGATGTCTTTCCATGGCTTGCAATTCTCAACTCCATGTCATGAGCGTGTGTAGCTAATTCTTCAAAAGTTCGAGGCTTAATTTCTTGAAGAATATATACAAAGCCCCAATGCATTTTTTGTATACAAATTTCAACTGTAGAGATTTCAGAAAGTTGATCCTTACAATCTAAGCTCAACACTCCCCAACGATTAATGTAGTCCACTACCGGTTCATCCTTACCTTGTTTTGTGATTGTCAATTCCATCATGCTCATTGTACTACGGGTACTGTGGAAATGATTGAGAAATTGATTTTCATGTTACTCCCAATAATCAATTGATTCAGGCTCCAAGTCCGTATACCAATCAAATGTGTTTTCTTTTAAAAAACTACCAAACTGCTTGACAAGAAGATCATCATATGTACCAACACTACTACAAGTCTCAATGAAATGGGCAATGTGTTGCCTTGGATTTTCCCTCCCATCAAATTGCTGCAACTTTGGTGGTTGATATCGAATTGACATCAGTAAAGTGTAAACTCTCAATTCGCTTAGAATACGACTTTGAATATCCTAAGGAACTTTGTGGTGGATCGACATATTAAGCTTTAATAGTGTTCGCGATCATATCTTGTAGTTGTCGAACTATTAGAGTGGCCACTGAAGTAGATCGCTTTGCGCTTTGAGAGTCAACTGGCTTGCAATAGAAAGAGATGAAGAGTAGAATTGGTCCCACTGGGCATGCCAAATTTGCTTGCAACAAATTTCCGTAAGCGCTGAAAATTAACTGCAAGCAAAATAAATAAAAGAAAAATGTAATTTTTATTAATGAATCATTATGAGTACAATTCTGTTGTTCTCTTGATTCTTCTCTCCTAAGCTTCTCTGTGATTCAAGGGCCTTCAGTAATGTACTTCTCAAATTGTTGGATCATGTAAACCAGCTCCTTGAGATGTGGTTGATCTCCGGGAACGTCGGGAAGCGCTTCGTCGTTTCAAGTCAAACTTTGGGAAAAACTCTGTTGATCACTCCTTCGAAGAACTATGTAGTTGATGTTGTAGCTTTCTCCAATTGCAAAATTCTTGTTGAAGAGTTTTCTTAATTCCTTTCAGAATGTCATGTCCATCCCCTATTTATAATTGTAGGGGGTGGACAAGGTTGGTTATGATTGGCCAAACGATGTCATTTTGACACTTGGCGGATTGTGATTGGTTCTTGCATTTGATTGTGACTACCTCCTCATTTGGACATGTGGCGTCACCTCGTTATTCTTGGATGCCTAGTCACTATGACATGTGGCATGGGTTTGGGCTTTAAGGTGAAATGGACCTTGGACTTGAATTTAATAAAAATGAACTTATTTATTGGTAAAGCTTAAATTAATCATCCAGCCCAAATAAACATGGATTTAATCCAAATTTCGTATGAATTAAATCCAATAAAATTTATTTGTCTAGACACCTCTTTCTTCATTGAAACATCTCCTCCTCCATCTTCATCACCACCTCTATCCACTATTTTCATTTCACTAGTCATTTAATTAATAATATGTAAAATTCAATACCAATGTTATTTTATGGATGTCAATTTCACTCTATATTATTGATATCGATTTTGCAAATGTAAATTTTATTGAATTTTGAGGGACTCATTTTGATTTCTAGATCCATTCAAACATTTTCCATAGACTTTATAGTTATTTTGGATTAATTTTCTTATGCAATCTTCATGTCTTATTGAGTTGTCAAAAAATGGGCTTTCAAAAAAATTTACTCTCCAAGAGGGTAAATTTGTGGGGAGGGTTTGAAGAAGTAATGTGAATATTATAGTGAGTTTTCTTCTTTAAAGTTATTTAAAAAAAATCGTTGAATAGTGATTAGTGAAGAAGAAAAGAAAGTATTGAAAGTTAAAATGGTGAAAAACAAGGAAGAAGAAAGAGAGGGAGAGTATGTATTTATAAATTAGTTAATTGATGTAATTAATTTTAAAAAGTGTTTAAGAAAAAATGGTGAATAAGTAAAAAAAAAGTTAATGATGTGGTGCCTACATGGTTATGATGTGGCGCTTATGTGGCTATGATGTGACATGTGAGAGTGGTGTTATAATCTCAGGGTGGAAAAAAATCATTTCAAAGATGTTAAGGAGTATTTAAACGCCCATATAGTTTAAGTGCTAAAGTAAGTTGTGCTGCCAAGTTTAGAGGGATTACTATGTATTGTCTCTCGCTTTAATGGTGAAAAAATAATGGAGGATGATGAAAAGAAGAAGAATGAGAAAGAAAGTAAACAAAAAACAAATTTAAAATAGAAAATACATATGTTAAAGATGTGTTGGTGCGTGTGTGTCACTTCACACAATTAATCTAGATATAACATTTTTATGGTGAAATTAATTATATTTTGAAATAGTTCAAGAGGATAATAGAATCCTCATAAAGTATAGGTGTGTAGTTGAAAATCTAGTAATAGATCCAGAGACATTTGAGTATTTTCTCTTGTTTTATCAAGGGCAAATGATTATTTTGGTCTTTGTGTTATTGTATTATTCCTTTTCTACATAATTCTTCAATTGAAGACTTTTTTTTAAGATCGTGAGTTAATTAGTAATCCTTGTGATTCTCTTCCATGTACTTCACAACTGGATGTTGAACTTAAATCTCTCTCTCATCACCATAGCCTCCTTAATAAACTTTAGATACTAAAATTGCAAAGCTATAAGATTTGGATACAGTAAATTTTGAAGCATTTGCAACGAGGGCTTGTGGTCAACGATTCTCGACTTACCCCCACCATCTTCTATATCATCACAATGTTCACAAATTACTATTAAATTAGCGTAACTTAACTGTAACTAGTTGTGATTATTGATGGATCTGACACAATTATATTTGAGGAATGACACAAATTTCACATCAATGAAGAAGTATCAAAAGAAAATGGAAAAAATGTTTGAAATATATCTAAACTTTGATCGAAATTGCTGTAACAATACCGAACTTTGGAAAAGACCTTTTACCCTTGCACTATTTAATAGTGTATTTTAAAGATATATATGTGCCCACGTGGACATCATAAATATTGCATAATTATAAATAGTAATGTGTCCACGTGGGCAAATATATACCTTTAAAATACACTATTAAATAGTGCAGAGGGTAAAAGATCCTCCATAAAGTTTGGTATCGTAACAGCAATTTCGGCCAAAGTTGAAATATTTTTCAAATCATTTTCCCAAAAAAAATTGAAGAAAATATTGTTGGACTCGAAAAAAAGCTTCAAATTGGGAAAAGATGATAATAAACTTTGAATATCAAAGCAAAATACAACCACCTAGCTGTGATTTTATTTTCTGAAAAAATATACGATTTGATTATATATAAGCTTCGATAATAACAAATTCAGTGTCAATTGTGAGCATTTAATTGTGTTGGTTTTCAACATATTATGTGTAATTATTGATAACTAACCACAAAAACAATACAAGAAGAATTCATGGAGTACAATCACAATTAAATTTTAAATACCCAAATTGTCCTTTGAAATGTTTAACAATCTGTTATCTTGTTTGTGTTCTGTCAGTAGGAGGACTAAAAACACACACATTACTTAATTGAAGGTTAAATACATTTAGTCAAATATCACAAGGATTAAAAAAGAAATAATACAATAACACAGGGACTAAAATAATTATTTCCCCTTTTATCAATCTTCTTTTGCTCTTTAGAGGCTTGGTTTATGTCCTCCTCTAATTACCTGTAAAAAGACTATTATCAATAAAAATGTGATCTATTGATTTTTATATACTTGAATTTAAAATTATAATTGAGTTTATATATACATTTTGGATGTTGCTAATGAAATGACCTTCTGGCAATATTTCATGTTATTCCACTCATTTTATAAAAATTATTTTATAATTGTAGTATTATTGTGAGTGAACTTTAATGATCATATACATGAAATCAATTCTTGTTTCATGTACAACAATGTGATTTTTTAGACCTTTTCATTTAGACATTCCAATTTTAATCTTATTCTTATTAAACATTCGAATTTAATCTTCAAAATGAACAAGATTAAATTCAAGGAAAATTAGAATATATTCATATATCTACTACCTAGCACAGAGTTGACATATAAGCACCTATCGAATTACCAACGCAAGAAGCCACAATGTGAATTTTGAAGAGGATGGGTATAAGTGTCAATATTTTGCTCATTAATTGCACCCACTGTTCTATTTTCGTCAATGAATATATTTGGATCAAACTATTCTGAAAAGCTTCTAGACATACACTCTTTTTTTTATGTATTTAACTAACTACTTTCTAAGAGGATATAAGCAAAAGTCTACAATATGATTTAAGAAAAGAAAGTTATAGACTTTGTTCGAAGAAATATTATTGTGGAAATTTTATACAAATTCTGTAGTGTTAAGAGTTAACTACATTATGTCCCTATTCTTTTTCAAATTGCAAATATTCCTTACATTTGGTGGGATTCGGATACATTCCAAAACGTCTCGATACATCGTGTCCCAATTGTGAATACATCGTGTAACATCTCGATTTCAGATACAACATTCAACGTCCCGATACATCACGTATGTCTCGATATATCACGTACGTCCTGATACATCGCATAAGTTTTCATAATTTTTTCAAATGATAGGAAATTTTTAAAAATATAATAAAATAAGTTATTTATTTAGATAATTTTCCCTATTATTTATTGCTTTGAAGTACCAAAGAAAATAACATTCTAGAATGAACCATAGTTTACTTGGATAAAATTAACCTCATAAGTTTTTCGAAAAATAAAAAATTAAAAGAATCACTTCATCTCCATATCATCGAAAAATCAAAAATTAAAAGCAAATGCATATGTTGTAATTATTCATAAGTTAACAATGTGGGGTTGTACGAGGAAAAAGAACATTCTAAAAAGTCGGTGTATATGACCCCATATCCCCATGTCCATCCTCTACCTACTTTTACCAATTTCAAACTTTAAAAAATATTACATTTTTATTTGTTCGTTTTATCAAATCAAGATAAATTTATTAAATATTATTTTTATTATTAATTCGAAAATATTCAAGAATGTAATAAAACTCCTGCAAAGAAGTATGTAAATGAAAATTCAACTTTAGTTCAAAAACTACTTATTTGCCTTTTCCCTTAATTTAACTTAAAATTAATATTTTAACTTTTTGGGGAAATTATATGAAATAGCAAATTATTAATTCAAATTAAATGTTATAGTCATAGTTTCTTTTATTTGTAATTCGCAGCAAACATTTTATGTTTTTTGTCATCCCATTTGTATACCGAATATACAAATAGACTCATTCGATATACATATGTGTTGTATAAAAATTAATTGCAGCACCCATTTGTATACTAAAATATACAAATATACACATTCGGTATACCTATGTGTTGTATATATGTAGTAATTTTGTTTATATATAATTACTATGTTTAGTTTGAATACCGAAATATACAAATATAGATTTTTATGTTATATGTATACCGAAATATACAAATTAATAGTCATAGCAAACATAAAGTTTGTTATGGAGCGCAATTATACAAACTATAATTATAGCATACAAATATAATTTTTATGTTTGTTAAACCTAAAATTTACTCTAACATTTTTACCCCTTCAAATTCGGCCCAACTAAAACAAGATAAGTATATTTATTTGCTAGACGGCAAGAAAATACATGTATTGTTATTTTAATGAAGAGTGTATTATCTCTAAATTGCGAAAGAGGTATTTTTGCCCTTTTTCCATTATAAAATATACATTATCGTATGCACAAAGCCGGACAGCTTCATCTCTAACTTTATTACTCTTTTTGTCCAATAATATTTGTCCACGGACTTTGTACACTTCTTAAGAAATTATAAATAAAAGGATAATTTTACGTTATCACCCTTTGAATATAATATATACAGTGTTTTGAAAATTGTAATAGGGAACAACTATAATTAATGATAAGGATAGATTAGAAACTAAGTGTAAAATTATTCATTAATTTCATAAAGTGGACAAATATTATTAAACATCTCAAAATAGTATAATGAACAACTATTATTGGAGGATGAAGTAATTAATAACTCTAGTTTGAAATAGTTTTACGATATTTTGGCAAAAATAAAGTGCGTAATTGAAACGTCAATTTTAATTTGAGAATAGTTATATATTTTCGTTAAATTAATGATGAAATTGAAACATGCACCATGGAAATATTAGGGTTTGATATTAATTAGGTAGGGAATTTTGGGAACAAAAAAGTGTGATATCACGTTACATAGGAATGGACAATATGGAACATAAGAGTAATAATAATAATAATAATATGGTGAAGTTTTGCCCTAGGTAGTACTTAATGAAATGACCAATGCAATGACTTTGATTGCTCAACTAACCTTAAGGTTCCTTCTAAACAACATAATCCCCCACCACCATGCATGCCTAATCCCACTAATGTTCTTTTTGTCGATATAATGATATAATTTAAATTGACGTAGAATCTAAAAAGGAAATATATAATATATATCATAAATTGGCTCGTGTTAACTATCAAGAAATATATATATATGTATATGACAATAATTAATTAATTTAATTATTATAAGGAACTTAACACTATTTAAACATGAAACTTATATTTTATTACATCATATGAGAGTCTCTATCAATTGGACTCATGATCTAATAATGAGTTTGAGAAGTACAAGTAATGATTCTCAAAGCACTATTATTTCGCTAAATACACAATAAATAAATAAATTAAATTATAATAAGAAACTTAACAGTATTTAAACAAGAAAATAAGGTTTTACTATATCATGTGAGAACTCCTATAAATTGATTACATGATCCAGAGAGTTTAAGAATAAGTAATGATTCTCATAGCACATGATTAATGAGTTTAATTTGAAAAAAGGTGTCCCGATGAATTATCAAAAGTACAAAAGAAAAGATATACCATATATATTCATATAAGGCCCTGTCAACGACAGAAGAATATTAGTTGATATTAGTAACAATATTCTCACATGGAAGATAATTGTTGGACATAATATTTTAGGGCTCGAGTGAGGTTTTTTACATGTTGATGACTTGTGGTATTATATTTGTTGCTTATAAATATATAGTAGCTTTAACAAACTTGTAAATGAGGACGATTCTAAGTGTTAGATGATAACAATTCCTTATTTGCAAGAATATAGAATTTGTAGATATTAACAAGTCTTATATGTAAATTGTAAGTCCTTTATTTTCTGTAATTAGGATAGCTTTTGTTTTGTATTCAAATTCTATTGTCTACATTATCAGCCTATATATAAATCATATATCACGTCCTCAAATCGAAATCATATATACTCCAAACATAAGAGTTCTATCACTTTATGCAACTTTCTTAAATATTTTTTTAAAGCATTTATCATTAATTTTAGACAGATAAAGAAATTTATTTAGCATGTAAATGATTTTTTATGCATTTATTTAGCATATAAAGAGATTTTACTATCAAAATTGGATTGAATAGGAGATTTTTATTTACCTTAATCTGATCTAATATTTTTTTCTAATTATATTTTTACTTAAAAGTCATGTACATCATCAAAAGCAATCAAATTTATCCTTACTAGTGAGTAGTGACCTTTGAATGAACTATGAAGTGGCAAAAATTAAAAATCAATTATCACATCATTAAAAATAGTCGGATCTATCAATTTCCGATTAAAAAAAATTGATACAAAAAAGAGTGACATTTTTTAGTGATAATGGTCGGATTTATCACTTATTCCGACTAAGAGATTTTTTTTATTAAAAAAAGAGTGACATTTTTTAGTGAAATAATACAAATTAAGTGACTTTATTCACAAAAGTTAAATTACTAGTGAGTTATTATAAGATTATATCAATCAATACTTAAATATTAAATACAATTATATAATTAATACTTTATTTTCAAAAGGCGATCTAAGACTTCATAGACAGCACAATCATGGAAATGCACATATAAAAATATTTAAGATAAATGAGTTGAAAATTTTATTTTTAAGAATGAATAACTAAAAACTTGCTAAGAAAATATTTAAAAAATAAATTAGGTGGAGGGTATTTTTAACAAACAACTTATTCTTAGAAATTATGCAATAAATATTATTTTAAATATGACAAATCAAACAAGCAATAAAAGCTTATCCTAACATAACTAATTCCAGCTTAAATTATCTCAGCATAACTTATCTTAGCATAATTTGTTTTCGAACTAAATAATCCCTAAAAGTTAAATTTCATAAGTTGAAAATATTCAACTTTTGGCTTCTAGCTTATTTTTGTGTATATTTTTTTAGCTTAAAAGCATTTTTTTGTCTTTCTCAAACACTTTTAAAAATAAAAAAGAGTTTAGAATCCAAAAAATGATTTAAAATAAGTCAATTCAACACCATCTATGTAGTTTAAAGGGTTTAAAATTCAAACATTACATTTTATATTTCGAACTCCTTAGTGAAAATCTTGAATCTCCCACTATATCATGCACTATTAAAGGTTAATATAAATTGATATGTATCAGAGATTTTGAATTTGATGAGACGTGAATATGAAGTCATCTTAATTTAATAGGAATCATTTTACAATTATATTTGAAATACTAACTATTATGATATAAATATTTGAGGCGCAGGCATAAAAGCTCAAAGAGAAAAAGATAACAACGTGAAAAATGAAAAGTCAAAAATTAGGAAGTTTTCGACTTTGGCTGACAGTCATTTTCGACTTGTGTTCTTCTACACAAGTTTCAGAATGGAGTTGTGGTTTTTGGTTTTCCATTTTGGTGTTTTGGATTCATTTTGAGGTTTGATTAATTTAAATTTGTATAAAAAAAATTCACATTAAAGGTAAAATGCTCCCTATTAAATTAAGACGACTTCATTTTCCATATATATATATAGGGTTAAGTTTTGGACCAAATTATTAATTAGGGTATTTTTATTAAATTTCCCTTAATTTTAGAATATCTTATCCTTTTCCAGTATAAACCATCGAATCATTTCTGCATGAGAGAAAATTTTAAAGTGGTAAAGAAATTTTAAAATAATTACTTCTCAATTTTAAAGTGCAGGGCAACAAGCCTAGCAGGCTGGGGTACTCGACTCACTTGTATTTAGCTCAGCTTGATTTCAGTTAAAATTTAATTAGACTCGATTCAATTCAGCTCAATTGACTCACTTTTCATCATATCATAATTTCTTCTAAATTAAAATTTATTATTAAACTTAACTAAGTTAGCAATTACATCGATGCATGTAATAATTATAATAAAATATATTAATTTATATATTTAAATCAATATATAATGTAATTGATTATACACATCATGATGATGTAAGATTACTTTATAGGTGGTACGGTATGTAATTAAAAAAATTAATGAAACTTAATACTATTAGACAACTTTTTTGAATTTTATTATTTTACTTTTTTGACCTAAAAGTTCTATTCTTTGTTCAATTTGAATCTAAACTAATTATGTCTATATATTTTTCTTAATCAACTTATTTATTATATCTCTTATTATTTGTAGTAGTATATCACTACGGGAGACTAAATATTAAAGAGTTAACTCAAACTCAATTATATTTTAATAAAATTTAACTCAAACTCAATTCGATCTGATACTAATATAAGAAGTGTGATTGAGCTCAACTCGATTGGAGTCGGGTGGAGAGCAAGATTGTCCAGGGGTGAAGAATCTTGGACAAGGGAGACAACTCTCCTATTTCTTTTTCAAGAAACATCAACTAGGAAATAAACTGCCCCCACTTGATTTGGGAATTCATTGAATCCCACCTGAATTTTCCCATCTATTTCTCTCTCTCTCTTCCAACAAATATAACATAAGCATAGTATATATATAATAATAATAACAACAGATCTAGTACAAAATATAATTATCATAAATCTCAAACCAAAAATTGGAAATACTCTAAAACTGCTTTTTCTTCTTTTCTTTCCTTCAACACACTCATCAATTCACCCCTCGAACCGAAGAAAATAATTCATTATCAAGAGAAAGTACTGATCAAGAGAAGTCGTCCCTCATAATTATGGGTGTTAAAGAAGTGACAAACTCCAATGGAACTACTACTACTACTACTACTTTAGAGTATGGAAGATTATTCTCATCACAAGGGAAATATGCTAAAAGGAATGTATCATCTACCATGAGTTATTTCAGTTTAGAGTCAATGTTGTTTCTAATTTGTCTTACTGCATTATTGTTACTTCTTCCATTGATACTTCCACCATTGCCGCCGCCACCACCATTCATGTTGTTGTTGATCCCTATTTTCATTTTCATACTTCTTATCATATTGGCTTTCATGCCTTCAAATAATGTCATATGATCAAGAGACTTAAGTATACAAAATTATTTAAAAGAGAGAGACAGTTAATTACATATATACAATACATTTCTTTCATTTTACATAAAGAGCAATTATGCATTCTTGTTTATTGTTACTCTCTCTTTTAATTTCTGTATCACTACTATTAACATAAGTACCTGCAATCAACTCATATGTTGCAAGTTTCAACAAAATGAGCAATGTGTTGTCTTGGGTTGTCCTTCCCATCAAATTGAAACTTCCAATAGATGATCTCGGTTTGTCCATATAAAATCCACTCATCTCTCCCTCCTATGTCGTAAATGTAAGTAATATGTGAAGCTCCTGGAGTTAACAGTAGCTTAATACATGGATTTATGAAGGTTGAGGATTTGGAATTGTAAGGTACCTAAAAGAGGGACTTTTGATGATTCTAATCGTGTCTGCTCTGTTAAACGTGGTATGTCAAGCCACAAAAAACTTTACCACATCCAATATTTACGTCAATCCAATCAATACATGACATGTATTCTTGCATACACTTTAGGTTAGCAGCATGTAATCTAAAGAGTACTACAATTTTCAGCACAAGGAAGACACTGTTTCCATTTTCCGTACTTATAATTTTTGAATCCTCAAGTATAAAAGAGGCATATTTATACATTTAAGTAGTGCAAGAAAAGCTGCAACTATTAAACTGTAACGCATATCACATCATCAATTTGTATGTAAACTATGAAACATTACTCTATATCATCTTTACTTTTCCTACCACAAAAGAAAAGTCAGCTAAGCATTTCAATATCTGGCACTTTAATTCTCAGCAAAATTTCCCAATGAAAATGTCAAGGAAACCTGGTCCATAGTTGCATCTCAGGTATATTTTCTGCACTATTGGAGTTGAAAGATCTCCCAACTTAAAACCTGGAAAACCAAATATTTGTAAAAGTTATGCTCTCACTTATTAGTTTATTGGATGTAAAGTTTGTGGCTTACGTGAACATCTGTGGTCTGTTGCGGGAGAGTTGAGGTCTCTTAATTGGTGATAGGATGAGATTCCTAAGGGTCATTGAGGGATTGCTTGCGCCAGTTGCAACGCCAAGCATAGGATGTGCACCTGCTCTTCTGTTTCCAGCATCCACTGGTACTGCTGACTGTCTAACAGGGGAGCCACTCGAGACATCGAAAGGGCCAGAGTTGGAACCATTCTGTCTTGTTGGAGCCCATATGTCTTCTCTTGGTCCTGGAGTTTCAGGAGTGAGAACCGACCAATCTGCGGCAAATGAGTCGACTAATGTTTTGCTAAAAGGTTAATGCAGCTTTGAGAGCGAAATACCCAAAATTCAAAGAATTTGGACAATGAGTATTCATGCACTAAGATGAACAAATCATGTTTTTCAAATTACACCAGCCTCACATGTGCCATGTGATTATTCTAAATACAAAATAAGTTACCTTTTCTCATAGTATCTCTGTTGTCCATCATATTAGCAGGATTTGCAAACATATCAGGCTCTGCTCTTGAAAAGAAACTACTGGGCTGAATGGATGTGCGCTTTACTGAATCATATTCATTTCTCAACTGATCATACATTTCATCAAGTTTTCTTTTTTGCCTGACAGTAGAAACCTATGTTATTTCTGAGAGCACGTACCAAAGATAGCGGATTTCAGTAGTAAGTCAAAGCACACTTTGCAACCTCCCCAGTTAATAGACTATGGTGGAGAAGTAGAGCACTTTGCAGTTACACTGGATTTCTTAATTTTTGACTTGGGACAAACAGAAACTGCTTTAAGTACTGTAAGAAGAACCTGGATTTCTCAGCAAATTTTTCTTGGAGTTCCTGCTTGTCTTTAGATAAGGTCTCAATCTCTTGTTCCAACATTTGGCACTTTTTAGCCACCTTCTGGTATGCAGTATGCACTTGCTCCAACTTTTGAGAGAATTTTTCCTGCATCATCTCACATTTCTGACGGCATTGAGCTACTATCTTGTTCATCTTGAACTGCATTTCCAATTCCCTTTGCCCAATGTGGAACATCACACTTCTGTAGGCACTCTTCATTACTGGGCGTGATTAAGGAGAAAGTACTGAAGCTAACGTAATACCATTTCTGTAAAGATATTGTTACCCTACATCAACTTTGGAAAGTAGTATGTTAATATAAATAAGCCAACTTCACTATGTTTTTAAAGTAAAACTGAATATTACAGATGTGGCAACACAGGACAGGCGATGAAGGATACATATCTGTGGTGTAATTCCAGCCATGACCATCTGCATGAGGGTGTGAACAAATTTTAACTAGGATGCTGATTAAGAAATAAGTTAGAAACAAATATGATTAGGCCACCGTAAATGTAGAAAGTGATAAGGGAGAACCCTATCACAAATATGTGCTTACATTTATCCATTCATCACTTGGATTGACGTCCACAGGTTTCATGAGACTGAAACAAACATATCAGAGGCTTGGTTACATTACATAACAGACTTGACAAGATGCTACAAATTTCTTTGAGTGATTAATAAATGCTATGAAAAGTAAAATACAACCCAATTAATACATAAAATGTAGCAATGGAAAACAAAATCAATGTTCCGGAAGTGTCATAACCCTCCAACCCCCAAACAAACCAACAAAAAAAGATTTAGAAAAACAAATCAAAAGGAGAAAGGGACAAGAACTTAGACAAAGTGCTAATTTTAAGGATATACCTTTTTGCAAAATCAATCATTTTTAGGTGAAGTAAACAACACTTGATGAAAGTTATACCAGATAGCACTAACCTTTTAGAGAGAACTTGATCACAAATAGGACAAGCAGCATCACTGCTGAGAATCTTACTGGCATCGTTCTGACCTATTATCATTGTTAAGGAATCATAGCAGTTGTACACCATAACCACGTCCATGAGAAAACTGCACAACCGTACATGCCTATATGGGAACACTATTATTTTATGGATTACGGTGGTATCTGTCCTAGCTTCCACGAACATCAAATGAGCCATCAAGTACCTGCTACTTACCACCAATATAGTAGCAGATAACACTTCCCACCAAAACATTGGCAGATGGGATTTAGTGTCACCTCTGCTGGAATCGAACCTTAATTCCCAAGATTGTAACTCTAGTTCATCGACAGCTAAGACATTCCCTCGGGAGGCTGGAATACACACAAAACAGATATGGAACACATGCAAAACTAGGATACAGAAGATGTGGCCACAAGTGGTAGTGATGGCCTGTCCTTCCAATTCTCGCCAGCAAGCATTGCATCTCATCTCAACCTTCAGAAATGATTGTCAGTTTCATAGCACATTATACAAAGTTCTGTAATCATTAAAAGTCTGAGCACAACATTTCTGATCCCATGCGTACTACAGCCGTAGACAGAGGAATAGTCAATGAAAAATGACTAATTATCCCTACGAAAAAGTTTACATCGCCGAACAAACTTTGCATCTCAAATGACACAAATAGAAAAACCACTTAACAGCCAGTTGTATCTGGCTAATCCAATTTCAAACATGCTTGATGTGAAAGAAGAACTGCCTAGTGGCAGCTAGAATATCCATAGCTGAAACCTCTAGCTTCGTATAAACTTTTGAAATATCAGGGTTCATACTTGGATAGCCGAAGAAAACTAACTGGAAAACACAAACATGCTTTGATAACTGCAGAAAAGCAAGTTAACTATCACGTGAAATTGCTTGCTGCTTATGTATTGGAAAATCAGTTTTTTACATGTTGATGAATACTCAACTTTTAATAAATAAAAACATCACGACTATGCATCAACCGAGATAAATGAACAGAAGTATAAGCAAATTTAACTAATTAGCTATCAGCATGACAAATTTTCTAGATCATGTCAGTAGGAAAGCAGAATTAGAATAGGTAAAGTTTCAATCCTATAATTTTCAAGCTGCCAAATAGATAATCAGAATATCAAGTGATTGAGCAATAAATCTTCACCTTCAAACGAACTTAATAACTGGCTTTTCCGCAAAATTTTGATCCGAAACCTTCAAATGAAACAAATCTGCAATCACTGAAAAAATATACACGAAATTAACAAAATATTACAAAAAAAAATGAAACAGGGACAGCGAGATTTATTTTGCATCGTACTTACAGAATTTGAATAATCAGAACAAATTAGGAACTTCGAAGATTAAAACTCTCCAATTTGAAAGCTCAACCTGAAAATCAGAGAGAAGAAATAAACGAAATCAAACAATTTCAATTCAACACCAAATCGCGAGATTTGAAAACTATTATAGAGCTGTAGAAATTCCACATAACCTCCACGAATTCGAAAATCTCCGGTGAAAAATGTAAGGATTCTATGGAATCAAAACCCTAGCACGAAAATTTTCGAATTGAAGCTTCTCTCTAGTTCATCTGCTACTGCTTTATTTGAATTTTTGATTGAAAAATGGCGGGGCAAAATGCCGTTTCTCTAATCTCAGTATTTATAAGGATCCATGACCCGACCCGTGATATGCAAAACAAGCAAATGAACTGAATGCCAATCCCCAATTAAACTTCTTATTTTTTTATTTTTTACTAACCATGTGAGAAAAGAAACTCATTTTATTTGGAAAAACTACAAAATATGACAAACATCCTATATATTCAAGAAAAATAGCATTTTATTTTTTTCATGATATATAGATATAACTACACAATAAATAGCAAAGTTAATTATATATAAATAAATATTTTTTATATATATTTAATATAAATAAATATTAAATAAGAAAGTTATTATTGAATGCCTAATTAATTATGATAGGCACGTTTTACTTGATCTTTTCCCAATGTTTATCATCACCAACTTCTTTTCTTTCATCAATATTCATATATCATATATTTTCTGATTTTCCCCCCCTAAATTCATTCAAATTCAAGATTCTTTTACATTATTCTGGGAGCAATTTTTGTGATTTGTATCCATCAGGTATCTTCTAATTGTATCTTTATCTCGTTATTATGAAGGTTATATATTTACTCATCTATATTTTCATAAGATTTTGATTCAAGAATTTGTTTATCCATCAATGGCTGAAATTGGTACGAGGAGAGTTACGAGAGGTATACATTTATTTGACAAATTGTTGGACGAGCTACCTTCTTTTAATTTGTGTATTACTCAACAACAAGTCAAAATTGCAGGCTCTATTGTTGATATGGAGAACGGAAGAAGAACAAAGAAGGTTAATGACCCTATACCCTTAAATTTGCTTGAAGAAATCGAACATACAAAATTAGTAAAGAGGAAAGAAGGTTCAGAACCTTTATAAGTGAAAACTAATCTTGAAAAAAGGAGAAAAGTCAACAATCTTCATTCAAGTGGATGTGAAAAAAGGACTAGCCAAGCAGGAAAAAGAGAAAAATGAGATTGAGATTTGTATGTTTTATTTTTTTAGTTTGATGTCATTTACTTATATATCTCAACACATGTATTGTGTGACATTGTCATTGTGGATTGTCCTTTTGTATTGAAATTGTTAAACAAATTGATTTCGCATGAATATAGTTGTTAAAAAATGAGTATAAGAAGAACATGCACAAAAAAGAGTTTGAAGGTTCTCTGATTGTCAATTATATATATAGTAGAATACGTATATACATTGATATTTGTATTATTATATAAGCACAAGTTGATATGTTGATCTGTGAATACAATTATATCTGAATACATAAGTACTCTATCAAATTTAAAAAGTTGATTAGGGAATTCAAGTATAGTTGGATACATTAATACTATATTTTTATAATAAAATGCTTGAGTTAACACAAAACCTCAAGTATTACAAGAAAAAAATGACCAAAAAAAGATTGACGTTTGTTGGCATTTTCAAATTTTTATATAGAAGCATACTTATACAGTTTGATACCCACAAATTATATCTTGTTTATCGTTTTGTCTAATGTATCCATCTTTTTGTTTAACAACAGTGTTGAAATGTATCCATATTTTTGTTTAACAACGGTGTTGAAATGTATCCATCTTTATATACATAGATACTTGTATTGTTATATGAGCACAAATTGAAATGTTGATTTGCGAATATAGTTATATTTGGATACATAAGAACTCTATCCAATATAAAAAGTTGATTAGGGAATACAAGTATAGTTGAATACATTAATATTGCATTTATAATAAAATTCTTGAGTTAATACCAAACATCAAGTATTACAGGAAAAAATTGACCTGAATACTTATACTGTTGGTGTTTTTAAAAAAATGGGGCAGCACAAAAAGATTGAAAAATGTCTCAATGGATTGAAATGACTTTCAATAGCTTTCAATAATTTTATTAAGCATTAAGAGGCTTTAAATAGCCAACATAAAACACATAATATGCATCATTTAAAATTCAAAAATTCTAAAATATCTCAACAACTAAAACAACCTAACTAAAATTCAAATTTCAAATTTATTCAAACTAAATAACTTATTTTGCTAAAAGTTACTACAGTAACTAAAAGCAAACTTCAGCACTCCTCCTTTGCTTTAGTTACTGCAATTGAAAAAAATGCTCCTCCTCAATTTTTGCTTTGGTAGTTGATGTTGGATTTTTTTCATTGTTTTTGAACTTGCAAAATTTCTTCTTTTTTCTTTTTCTTCTTTTGATTTTGTTCTTCAAAAACACATGCGATGACATTGTCTTATGTAAAAGTTTTTTTGAAAGCGCTTTAATCTGAACTTTTGTATGATTTGCAGAGAGAGGTTGTAAGGATTTTTATTCCATCACAACATCACATATCACATAGGTTTCAAAATATGATTTTATTCTCACTGACCAAATTTGATAGTTTTTGCCTGTGAAAATTTTGGGGCATTCAAAGAGAGACTACTGCTTGCCATTATTTTTGTTTAAAAATTGATTTAGAAATGCATGTGCGTTGAAAAAAGCACGGGTTGAAAAGGTAGCCCTAATGGGTTAAAATGGATAGCCCTGATGTGTTAAAAAAGGTAGCCCTTATGGGTTAAAAATGTATGGTAGTTCTTTGAAAGATTTCACAGATCCCTTAAGATCAATGAAGCTCTGATACCACTGTTGGTGTTTTATAAAAAATGGGGCAGCACAAAAAGATTGAAAAATGTCTCAATGGATTGAAATGACTTTCAATAGCTTTCAATAATTTTATTAAGCATTAAGAGGCTTTAAATAGCCAACATAAAACACATAATCTGCATAATTTAAAATTTAAAAATCATAAAATATCTCAACAACTAAAACAACCTAACTAAAATTCAAATTTCAAATTTATTCAAACTAAATAACTTATTTTGCTAAAAGTTACTACAGTAACTAAAAGCAAACTTCAACATATACAGTTTGATACCCACACCTTGTTTATATATCTAATTTGTCCAACGTATTCATTTTTGTGTTTAACAATAGTGTATTCATTGTATTCTATATTGGTATATTCATTTTTTATTTAACAACTAGTGTATTCATTTTTCAAATTATCGTGATCTTATGCTAAATTTATATACTTACAAATATATTGATACATTAAGTTTTGATAAATACTTGAATCCTGAATATAATAATACTTTGAGTTTTATATGCTAACCGTATAAGTAATACATTTTTCATTTGTAGAATATCAATTTATCACAGCATATCAATGTGGTTCTCTATTACTTGCATTAAAAAAGCAAGTACAACGTTAACAGCCGATACAGATACCCAATTATTGATTGTCTGTTCAAGACAAAGATTGCTGACATTTATGTCGCGTATGCTAACGTTGAAAGCAAAATTTGTGTTGCAAACATTAAAAATGACATACGTGAATATATAAATGACTACAGGTTGATGATTGTTATTCCATGGAATACAGTCGACAACGTACTCATACCAGTTAATGTGAAGCAGATGAACCATTGGGTATTGGTTGTTCTGTCATTGATTGAACGACACATTCATGTATATGACTCATACACAGTAGCAGAACATGATTCCTTTGTTAGGGTAGAAATTCAAAAGCTTGCTCAGCTTCTGCCGATAACATGGACGATATGCAAGATCTGAACATTCCATTCGATGTGACATACGTGCAAGATATACCTCAGCAGCGATATGGTGCAATGTATGTTTATTAAAAAAATTCATCATTCTATAAATTGATATAACTCTACGAAATCTATTATTTAACAAATTTTATATATGTACAGGGATTGTGGACTGTATTTACTTGCATTTGTGGAGCACTTAAGTGATGGCGAAGGCATTTCTGTTGAAACCATTGATGCTGAGGTTACTTCGTATTAGATACGATGCACCTCTTTGGGAATACGTTGCAAAGAAGATTGAAGATGGAGATGTTAGCGACAATGAGGCACCGCCTAAGTTGAACATGATGTCATGCTCAGAAATGGACAGTAGTGAAATTGTCATGATCAACTAGTAGCCTATCTAAGTTTTTTTATTTTAAGATGTTTTGAAACTACTATTTCGTTTTGAATATATATCTAGTCGTTTTTGGCTTAAAGTATTTTAATTAATGAATAAGTGAATTTCTTTCTGGGTAATTAAGAATCGTTGATAGGCTTTATTTTTGTATGCATATTCTTTGTATCATATTTAACTATATTTATGTATATTAGTATTTAACTATATTTTTGTATGCATATTCGTGGTATCTTATTTAACTATATTCATGTATATTAATATTTAACTATATATTTTTGTATGCATATTCGTTGTATCTTATTTAACTATATTTATGTATATTAATATTACTAAATAGTAATTGCTCACACAGTTTAGTCTTGTTTAGACATTTTTATCAAGGAATATCGGTAACATAACTTTGTTCAGGATAAATTTATAATATAATTTATCGTGGCTCCTAAAATATCACATTGGTTATAACATGTTCATGTTTAAAGTTAAATCCAATAAAAAAACAGTTGTATGCAAATAAAATCACTTTTATTCAATAATTGTATATTTACTCAAAAGGTATATTCTAAATATATGGGTATGTATTCCTGTGTATTTTTAGTTTAAATGTATTTCAGTTTTTACCTTCATTGATTTTTTAGTTAACATTTTTTCTAAGTTTTATTCGGTCATTATTATGACATATCAATACCACATCTTTTGAGAGAGAATGAAGTATTTAAACTGATAAGAACATGATCGGATGTCTTTAAATAAGTAATTATTAGTTCTAATGTTAATAATGGAAAGTTGCTCATTGTATGGACGTAAATAAGGATAGTGGGTTACATTTAGAGTCAATTCCTTTTTTAGTTTATTGTACTTAAAGATGTATTGATGTATAACTAGAAAAATAAAAAATGTATACAAAAATACAACGAAAAAAAGATATAAAATGTAGTCATTTATTGGAGTCAATTCTTATTTAGTTTATTGTACTTAAAGATGTATTAATGTATAAATAGAAAAATAAAAAATGTATACAAAAATACAGTGAAAAAAAGATATAAAATGTAGTCATTTATTGTAAATAACATACTTATATCTATTAAACTTCAATAATCTTATAAATATAGTCATTTTTGTAAGTTGCTCCTTTATTTTTGAGTTAACTATCAAAAACATATTTTAATTATTTTAATTTTTTGAGTTTCATATCTGAACTATCACTTAATAGTTAGCAAAATACACCTCTCACTTATTTTTGATGATGTGTGTACACTTTTTTTCTGTTGTTTAAAAGTTTTGTCATGTGGGACTCGAAAAATAAATTTCCTGTGACAAGTCTAAATAGATTAATACTCCCTCTGTCCCTAATTACTTGTCCATATTTCCTTTTTTAGTTGTCCCTAATTACTTGTCCGTTTTGACAAATCAAGAAAGGACAAAAAAATTTAACATATTATACCCTCAATTAATTACTTTGAAAAAGGTAGCACTTCTTGAAAATCTTAAGTTTTTAATTCATCCACATCATAATTAATAGGGGTAAAATGGTAAACTCACTATGTCAATTAATGTTTTCTTAATAGGTGTGTCAATTCAAAAGTGGACAAGTAATTAGGGACAAAGGGAGTATTAGGTTAAAAAAATTTAAGGTTAAAATTGTCTGTATAAATTAATTTATTTCAACTATGGTATCTAGTCTACCATCTTCTTCTCCACCTTCTTAGTCGTGGTCTCATATCTGATGTGGCATTCGATATCTCCTATTTAAGGGGGAGAGTTTAAAGGTTTTAAAAAGTCAATTAAAAATATATTTTAAAAAATCAATATCTCAGCAAATAAAGTTGTTATGTATGTCGGTTGGACGAAGATTTTATAGACAAACCCATCTAGAAACATTTCTAGACGATTATTTGGTCAAGTCAAATTTTAGGTGTATTTCGCTGACCATTGGGCCATTGAGTGATAGTTCAAGTAAAAAACTCACACGCTCAATAATTCAAATATGAAACTCAATAAAATAGAATAATTAAAGTTGTTTTTTAATCCTTAATTCAACTAAGCTTTGTTGTTTTTTATTTTCTTATTAGCCCTGTGATAAAAGAAACTCATTTTACTTTTAGGGTGTGTTTGGTATGAAGGAAAACATTTTCCGAAAAAAAATATTTACGACTTTTTTTAATGGGAAAAAATATTTAAAATGAGTAATTGATATGAATAGTCCCCACCAACAAAAATAACAAGCAAATATATATTTTTAAAAAATTATAATATATATTATAGTTTAATGACCTGATTATTAAATTTTCTAATGACATCAATGACCTACCTTCGGAGATTAAAGAATCGTAAATTTTATGACTTTTATTTAAGGCAAAAGGGTCAGGTGGACCCTTGTACTTGTATCAGTTTGTATTCTAGACCCTTCTACTTAATCATTTGTCAACTGAACCTTTAGACTCAATAAAATACAATTTAACAAATCCTTCTGACCAGTGACCAGGTTTATGTGGCATTAGAATGTCTGAGTTGGCAAAAGTGTGTAACTACACGCCTCTTAAGGCGAGTGAATAGCATTTTTGGGTTAAAAAATATTAAAATTATAAAAGAATTTTTTTTTAAAAAAACAATTAATTAAAAAATCTCTTCTTCTTCACCCACTATCCCGTCCTTTTCAACCATTTTCATCCTATACCCAACCCATTTTTTTCTTCTCCACAATCTATTAATATCAATTTACCAGATTTTGGGCACATCTTGAGTCCACTGATTCACCGCGAACGAAGAAAGCAGCGCTGGTGGTACTCGCCGGAGACCACTGAATCGCAGTAGGGTGAGAGAGAGAAGCGGCGTTGGTGGTGCACGCCGAAGACCACTGTTTCGCAGTGGAGTGAGAGAGAGAGGCGTCACTGGTCAGTGGAGAGGAGAACGAGGTGGTGAGGGTGTGAGGTCATGGCGGCGAAGAGGTTTTTCGGTTAGATCTGGTGGTGCGGTGGCTTAGGTTGTTGGTTTTGTGGAGGTTGGAGGAGGAAAGGAAAATGGTGATGGTGTGCGGCGGAGATGAAGACAGATGAGGGAGAGAGTATATGCGATTTCGCCGGTAAAAGTGGCGACGACAGGGCGGCGATGGCTTTCTCCGATAGATTTTGGCCGTGAAAATGGGGAGAATCGGATGTAGGAGTTTTACTTTAAAGAATAAATTAAAATTTTATTGTTTTACTTTTTATTAAATAATTTTGGTTAATAATTTTAAAAAATAGTTATGAAATAATGATGACGTGGCATTAATATATCTGACGTGGATATGACATGTCATTTATGCAAAGGAGAGTGAGCTACACACATGGTTGGAGGGCTTAAAAGTCTCATTTTAATTGAGTCTAAGGGTTCAGTTGACAAATGATTAAGTAGAAGGATCCAGAATACATATTGATACAAGTACAAGGGTCTACCAGACCCTTTTGCCTTTATTTAATATTTTGGTTACCTCAAAAGAATCTAATGCTATTTGGATTTGTAGTTTTTTGGCTCTTAGCTTTTTAAAATGCACTTAATTTTATATAAAATAAAAGGAGTACATTATCATATTAATAGAAGCTTACTAATATATATTGTTGTTTATAGGAAGCACAGAATGATAATTTGAAAAAATTGTGAGAAACTTGTTAAACTGATTGAATAGTTTAACACTATTATGTCTTATCTTAAATGAACAGTTATGTTGTAGGGAGTGGAGTGTTAGTTGATCAAGAAAGATTCAAGTAGAGTAAATGAGAATGTTGAGATGAATGCATGCTTAGGAGAGATAGGATTAGAAATTCGGATATTCAAAATAAGTTGAAATTGACTTTTAAGATGGAAAAGATGAAGGAGATCAGACTGAAATGATTTGAGTATGTATAGAGGAGATACACAAATGTTCTAGTGAGGAGGTGTGAAAGGTTGGCTATGGTGGGTATGAGAAAGTAGAGGTAGGCTGAAAAAGTATTAGGGAGACGTAATTAGATAGGACATGACACACCTTCAACTTATGGAGGACGTGACCTAGATTGGAACATTTCAATTTTAATACAATCTTCAAAAAATCATATTTTCATATCTTCAAACTTTCATACATTCAAATTTTCAAATCTTCAAACTCTCATAACTTCTAAACTTCAGATATTCGTCGAGTTTGAATACGATTGTTAAAATAACCGTCACTAGAATGAATATTGTCGTCAACGCCAAAGTAGCAAATGAGAACTAGCCACTTCTCCAGCAAACTGAATCGTTCCTGTTTTTCGACCTATGAAAATAACCTTAACTTCTCTATGGATGAGAATGTAAATCCTAGTTCTTCGGCCTTTGATAGAAGCACAATTTTTTCCACAATGTAGAGAGATCAAGATAGAGCGCATAGAAAAAGTGTATAGAGAGGGAAATCTAATAAAATACATAATATTGTCATAATTAAAGAATTTATTTAAATGCAGTAGTTATTTATTAAAAGGGATTCACTCAAGTAATTAATCTAAAACAATAAGTATAAAAAAGTTACAAGCTTTAAGAAAGCACTACTGGGCTCATGGCTTCTTCAAACCCAGAGGCTAAAGAAAAACTTAAGAAGGAAATATATCAGCTTTCTCTCTAATCCATGAAACAAGCTGAAAGTCATTTGACCATAAGGAAAAAAACATTGAAATTAGGAAGAAAAATACAAGAACATCGACTAGACACAAAAATACAAAAAATTAAAATCCTAAAACAATAGCATGCTGATAAAACAATGCAAAGGGTAAAAATAAAGGTATATGATAGGATCAAACTTCTTTTAATTCTCATAAAACATTAATAGCTATAGCTATAGCTAAATATTGTTAATAATAACTATAGCATATTCAATATAATTTCATAAATAAAATCTAAAAATAATAGAATATACACAAACTTATAAGAGCCTCGACTCAAAGCTAAATAGTGCTAATTAGCTACAAATCTAAAAAAGGAAAAATGAGATTTACCAACACCTAATATTACATTTTACACCAAACCACGTTAGTCTAACATGATTAAGTGATCAATTGAAGTGATACCATATAACACCAACGATCCATCCCATTTTATGTATTACTTCTTATATTTAAAAACAATTTAACTTGTAAAGTTTTTATTTATCCTTAATGAGATATTTACGACCACACAATAGCTATAACTTGGCTTAAATCAAAAGTTCAAACATCTTTCTTATCTTCTTAAACTCAATGTCCAATCAAACATCACACAAATTGAGACGAAAGCAGTATTAATTACTCATAATCAGTGATAAAGTCACATGAAAGACACCGCACGTGTTTATATGTTCAGTCGCGTAAGAAGACAAGTGGGGAGAAGCGCCATGAAAATAGCCAATATTGCATGTCCATTTGAGTTCCCAGACTTGTGAATGCAGTTACTCAACATACACATCAGAATATGCAAATTGTAGACTCTCTGCAGGTACAATTATCTTAAGCCAACACAAAAGGTATCTACTGGTCTGGTTCATTAAGATAATTGACCAACCTTTAAGAGGGCTTCTTGCTCACATTCAATGCACCAACCAGTGTTATTAGACATGTTGAAGAGACAAGATGTGAAAATTTTCAAAAACTAAGCAGCAGCATTGGATGCATTATTATGCAAAAATGGAGGAAGATGATGCTCCAAAACAGCCAATAGTTCTCTCCCTTGCTTTACTTCTTCCAGCACTACACCATCAAGCCTTTTTGCTGCTTCCACAAGCTGGCCCTTAAGTCTTTGTGATAACAAGCAACCTCCTGCCTTGACACATTCCCTATACAGTGGCAGGTATGCTATTGCTATCCTCAATGGCCCCGGAATGTCCCTCAAACACACAGGAGATTCCCCCCATTTCATAATACGCACGAGGTTACAGTAGTGTTCTTGTCCTTGCCTAAGTCCGTCTGAGAAAGCAGCTTCCGACCAATGCTCTCGAAGGAAAGACCTGAGTGCAGGAGCCACAGCCTCGTCATCGGACTTAGCAATGCTGTCCGCAACAGCGTAAGTGGCAATGGGATCGCCGAGGAAGTCTGAACTTAGGAGAAATGCTACTCCATCGAGAGACCCGCTACTTCTTTCACCAGCAGCCTTAAGAATCTCAATGCTTAGGGCAGCAAGAACATGCTGAGGAACATGAGGAAGGAGATATCGAGCAACTTCAACCTGACTACTGGAAGTAGCAGCGGTGAGTGCCAGACATAGTTCCATGTCTCTACAACCCCTTTTAACAAACCAGTCAACTACCTGCATGGAGCCCCTTTCGGCAGCTCTCATCAAAGGTCCCAAGAATGCCATTGCGTTCCCTTCTTCCACTAAACATTCCATAGTTCCAATTTTACCATAATGGGAAGCAAATCCCAAAGCCAGGTCGACATCAACATCCAAGCTATTCCTTTGAGCAATCTATAAGAGAAAACAACCAAGCAAAGATGAGCATGATAGACAGCTCTATTCTCCAAATCTTCCGAGAGAAAAGAAAACATCAACAAAAGAACAAGAAATATCAAGGTAAAACAATTGCTCCAAAATTCTAGCCCCAGCAATCATACAAAGAAATGGTGAAAAGAAGTATTATGAGTAACAGTAACACCCAGGCTGACCAGAATGAGATACAAACCCAAGTAGACTGCGACAAAACAAGAACAGTGCAGAGATTATACAAGTTTACCAGCACCATAATGATGGTTCATCTGAACATGGAGCATAAGTAAGCTGAAGTAGTAAAAAATAAAGCAGAATATTCTAAGATAATACAAAAGGCCATCTGTTTATCGGTTGCCAAAGAAAATAAAACAATATAATTCACCTCAACTAATATCCAAGATAACAACTCAAAACATTTATAACTTCAATGAATTAAACATCTCTCTCTCATGGATCTCTGTCATGCCAATCACAATCACTTAACTGGACCACCACAAAGTCCCCAATCTAGAGAAGCTGTCTAGTAATGCACAGTAACTGAATCAATATTGAAGTTGGAAATATCTCCAACTTCTCGCTTGCTAAATTAAATAAACTTTGGCATACAAAAAGCAGTCCCAGTTTCCGATTTTTCCCTTTTGAGAAGGGAAAAAAACATGTCATTACCCAGTTTATAAATTATAAATTAGTTATATGTTAAAATTCAACAGGAAAAAAACTTCAATTTCCATAAATAATATCTGAGGTTTGCAATGATATATTAATAACCTGGCTATTTCCTCTTCATTTTGTCTTTCCTACTCTGCTAAACATACTCTCTAACACACATGACCACTTTGTAGGATGTGAAGCAGAGAAAGCAGAAAGACGATGTGATTCCTAAATGTTTAGGCTTCTAAAAAGACATTGTTGAATTCATAAAAAAAGAGAGAGAAGTTGATATGGCTACAAGGAGGTGGCACCAAAGTCAAGGATTTTAAAGATGCAACAATAGTCGCAAGGTTAAAACCTAGGATACAAGGACATCATATTCTAGGGACCCAATCAAACTTGCAGTTGAATTTGGCGTGAACCATGAACATGAGCATGAATGCCTGACACTGAATCCTAAATCACTGAAATCATTTCGCAACGGAATGTTGGGCTTCTAAAGTCCAACAAATCCACAAGATGAATGTCAGAGAGATACACATGCTAAGCTGAACAATATTAGACAAAGCCCAAAATAAGCGCATTTGTCGGATGATGCAAGTAGCATACATTGAGGATAGGATGAGAAAAGGTTGCTTAAGATGGCTTGATCATGTCCTGTGTTGCGTTGCATCGACCTCCAGATGCAGCGGTCCATAGAGTGAAACCATGGTGAGTGAAGGTGTTACAAAGGGAACAAGGTAAATCTAAAACCACATGGAAAGAAATAGCTTTGTAAGACCTATAACCTCTTTTATGCAAATTGAACTTGAAAATTCGTGATGTATGAACCTACGAAATTGATGGAAAATGTCATTCATATTTCCTTGCTTGATAGTCCCCTAATGTATATTTACCATATGCAACATGTTAAATATAAAAACTTAAATTTTGTCCTACTCAAGCCATGTCCCCATTTCAAACTTCTGTTCTTAAGCTTGTCGTATTCAACACAATGTCTAGTGAATATTGTAGTATATTAGCGTGATAGGTTGACAACCAACACAAAAATAGTCGAACTACGATGAATCTTCGCAATGACTAATTTGTTGGAATATACCAATTTCAAACCTTAATGTTATGGATTAACACTTGTTAGAAAGTTAGTAAAGGTAATGAGTCTCGCGCAGAAAGCAATATCATAAAGGCCAAAAGATACCAATCTATGTAGTTTCAATCGGCTTTCTGACTAACAAATCACTCCAGCATGCTGCACTATATTTGGATGTTTTAACTTGCTTCCCTTTCACTAGGAGAAGGAAAACTGGATGCACGTGTCAGTTTTGTGGTGTATATGTATTTTTCTTTACTTCTTTACTTTCTGTTGCTTTTTGTCTAAGTGAAACTGGAGTGGATAGAAATACCAACAGTACTTTCTAAGCCTGACTGGAAGTTAAGGGTGAAAATAAAAAATGTCAGAACAAACGAAGCATTACAAGCGAAAGCCATAATAAAATAAGAACCATAGAAACACAGCAATCTTGGATAATAGAAGGAAGTTGAAGCTGACTATACATCATTCTAAAGGCACAAGTAAAAAATTAAACAGTAAACACTTGTATACCTGCAAGAGAATGCGGACAAGCTCAGTGCTCCCAAAACGAGAGGCTTCAAGAAAGCATTGATTAACATTGTCTGCACCGCCCTCCACCAACATGCCAAGCAATCCTTGGATTGCAGTTGCTGAAATACCTGATGCCCAGCCAGGATCAAATGAACTAGAGAAGAGTGTAAGCGGGAAGCAAGCTGCATCAAATGCTTCTGTGAAGTCCTTTCCTGAAAGGTGGTTCCCAGCTAGATCAAGGAAGGTTTTGAAGGCCGACAACTGTAGTTGTATTTCAACAGCAGGATTGTGCCCAACTCTATCCCTGTTCCCTTGGCAGCGGGAATGGAAACCAATACATTTTAGAGCCCATTCAGTAAACTTCTGGACCTTAGCACCAGCTTCTGCCTTCAAAATTTCATCCCCATTGCACTCTTGAAGTCGTTCATGCAACCTGCTAATAGTAGTTGTGAAAAATCCAACATTAAGTGACACAAGCACCCAGCATAAGGTATACAAATTGACATAAAGCGAGAAAGGGAAAGGAAGGAAAAAAACCAATATGAAAAGTTAAAATTGCAACTCTTAAATCATTACTCATTGAAATCCTAAACATGAAGATCATAAAAACCTCAACAAGTACCTCATCAAGGAAATTACAACAGAGAAACAAACTATATCAAGGTTCTTTTATTTACCTTACCAATAAGCAAATGCATGTTCTTAAAGCATACAATGTCTGGAGACGACTGAAAGTAGAAATTTCAGAATGAAGAATTTGGTAAAATATGAAATTCACAGATGGTTCGAGGCTGAGAAGCTAGTAAGATGCTCCTTCAAATGAACGAATATGACTCTTAGGGTCAGTAAAACATGCCAGCAAGAGAGAAGATTTTAAGAAAAGTTTTCTAGACCTATACCAAGGAAGACATCCAGTGAATTGTATCTGGAAATCCAAAATTCATGGCTTTGGGAGACTTAAAATTACAAATAAGCATGCCCCCAAGGCCTAGCTCAAGTGGCAAAAGGTGGAGGATTTGTGGCTTAGGTCGCAGGTTCAAGTCCCACACCATGCAAAGCGAAGCCTGGTATTTAAGTGGAGAAGGGTAGAGGGGCGGGCCCATTATCCACCGAGTTTAGAAGGCTGTGATTGGTCCAAAGGGCGGGTCCCAGACGGATTTCTCGGTTATCAAAAAAATTACAAACAAGCATGCCACAATGTGCAATATTTGTACTACAGAAAAGCATTTTTGAGAGATGTGGAAACATCAACATGGTTGCTTCGAGGTTATGGTGGGAAGTTCCAAGTCTTCCGACACGGTTCGGGATTTATTGGGTGATACCAGGTAATGTAAAAGTTTTAATGTTCAGCTGGAGGTGCGGAAGAAGAAGTCGAGGAAGCAGATCTTGGAGTGTTGCTCCACAAGAACTGATGTGGGCCATTTGAAGAGAACGAAACAGGAGAGCTTTTGAGGGTGTGGAGATGACTTTTCCAATGTTAAAGAGCAATCTTTTATATCTTTATTTTGGGTGCAGCCATGAGGTTCCTCGTCGTATAGATGATTGGGGTAGCTTTTTTAGAAAACCATCTCTTTTTGTAGGTTTTCTACTTTCTTAGTATATCTCTTGTGACCAGGCTTTGCCCACATTTAATGAAGTTGATTTACTTAATCAACAAAACAAGAAGAGATGCGGAAACATCGAACAACAAATTGACTATCCTTTGTACTTTTTCTACCATCAAAGACTAAATTCAAGTTATGTGAGAAAAATCATAGTTCAATCACACAAATGATGTATAGGGAACAGGCAAAATCTCTGACCTTTGTGCCATTACAGTCACAGTATCTGTGAGGCTCATGGTTCGACTTTGGCAAGCAGAAACACAAGAGGCAAGAAACGAAGTCCTCAGAGCAGCCCGAGTGAAATCAAAAGCACCATTAGAAATGATCTTCTTAATCAACCCTGTTATCCCATATAACTCCTGTTGTGTACTTAAAAACCATACCGAATCTAAAGCAATGCACAATGCATCATTTAAAGTTTGGGGATCTGCCAGTAGAATCAAACTCTCGGCAAGCTCCCAATCATGGCAACTCACGGCACCCTGAAACAATCTCCCTAACTCGATCCTCTCTTGTCTATTAAGCTTCTTCTCAGCACCAGATTTCTCATTTTTCTCAATCTCACCGTCTGAACTAGCCATTCTCGCTTTAAGTTTATTAACTCCACAATTACACCCTCCTACTACAGCAGATGATCTAAAGTCCTTACGTACAAGCGGAGATTCTCTGGAAAAGACCACGTTACCATTACTTCCTTCACCATTCTCTGATGGAAAAATTACACTCTCATTGCTTACATCAAGTGTTCCAGTCTCACAAGATTCCACCTCCATCTCGAAACACTGAGACTCTTCTGCATTAATCTTGATCCCACTTTCCAAGTTTTCACTTCCTGCAACAAAAGTTATTCCATCTTCTTCCATTTTGACCAATCAATCCAACACCCAAAACCGCCAAACAACTAAACAATCAATTCTTTCAAGCAACACCCATAAGCTAAAAAATCCACTCAAAATCACAAAATTTAAGCGAAGTCTCTCCCTTTAGCAGATTTCAAACAATACCCAAAATTGATTTTCCTCCCAAAAATTAAACCAATGAAAGATCCAACTCCATCAAACCAAAAAAAAGAGACCTTTACATCCATTTCAACAACAGCACAAGAATCAACATATAACAGCAAATTAATTATACCCAAAGGTGTATATTCCTAAGTTTATCAGCTCATCATCCTCATCATCTGTGACCTTAAAACCCCCTTTACCATGAACAATCAATATCCCACAAACAACAAATCCACCTCCAAACCTACAAGAACAACAGATTTTCATCAGCTACAAAAAGGGTCTCAAAGAAAAGAAAAAATCAACCAAAAAAATCAATTTTTTAAAAACATTTCAATTTAATATACAGATTTCTAAAAGAAAAATAGAAATAAAAACAGCAGATTACCCAGAAAAAGGGAGTTGGTGAAACAAAAAAAAGGCAAAGGGGAAAATGGGTATGCAAATAATGGAGAAAAGAATTAAAGAAAAGAGAGGAAAACCTGATAATAATTAGTGGGAGAGAAAGTGAGAAAACCCTTTGCCCCTTCTTGTTCTTGGATGGTTACCAGTATTTTGCCTTTTTATCAATTTTTCTCCTGCTAGTTTTTATTTTGTTTATTTTAGATTTACTTTATTTTTATTTTTTTTTACTTCATCGAATCTTACTAACTTTATAATAACACCCCACAGAATAAGATAAAACATATGGAATCAATTTATTTTACAATTAAAAAAATAACATCAATTTACTAAGATATGACATTAGATAGAAGGATATAGAGATCGTGGATTATGATAAAAGGATTGAATGGTAGGTTATGGAGTGTTTGTCTTGATTCCCAGCCGGTTTTGGCTGGGTGGTGTTTGACATAGTATTAACTTTATTTTTCTAGTGATTTGCGTTTGATTGTTTTCATCTATTGCTCATACTGTTTCGGTTATTGACTATTTTTATTGTTGTTCCTGTTTCTGTATTAATTTTTTTCCTTTTTATAGTAATTTTGATTTGTTGTACTCGAGTTGAATGGTGCTCCAAAAATAATTTCTCTAGTTCCACAAGATAGTGATAAGATTCATATATCTTTTTGAGATCGCACTTATGAATTCTACTGAATATGTTATTATTGTTGGTATGATATAAATAAATGCTAATATAAAATTATTTATATTGCATAATAAATAAATAATCTTTCTTTTTTCTTTTTTTAGTTCAAGCCTCTTTCATTTAGTTAAGAATATAACATTTTCATCTCATTTAGGTTCAACAAATCTTTAATTCATTTCCAAAAATATTAATAATAATATTCTTTTATATACAAAAGGGAAGAAATGTCATTTTAACTTTTCACAAGAATAATTTAATGGAGGACAGCAAGAATATTTTCCTTGAATATGTATTTAAGAAAACTTTTTAATTATTTACTTATAAAATAATTTGAGATGTCATAATTTTTTGTAATAATATGCTTGAAGATTGTGATGAAAAAGAAAAAGAGAAAACTACAAAAAAATAAATTGGACAGACGAGTGGAATGAGTCATGAAAGTGAGAGTTCTCCTTACTAATAACACACACCACAAAAGGTTGCCCCCTTCATGGGTCCCATTCTCCTCCCCCACCTCCCACTACAATCATTACACAAACCCCCACCCCCCTTGTCATCCCCTCCCCACACACAATATTTTTCATCTTCCGTCTTAATTTATGTGAAGATCTTCCGTCTTAATTTATATGAAGACCGTCGATTAAATTTTATAATTTTTATTAATTTATTTTTAATTCTCTATGTTTTTTTATAAGAAATTATCATGTAAGAGATCTAGAAAATATAATTTTCTTTATTTATTTTATATGTAATCATAACAGATCATTTTTATACTAAATACAAATTTTAACCAGAAAAATAAAAATTTGTGAAATCTGTGGCCTATATCAAGTGTACACTTTCCCATCTCAGATAAAGAGTCACTTTAGCTCCAAACAATTATTCTAAATTCATTTCACTGGAAATTTAAGATTAAAGTTGGTAATTATTTTCAAGTATATCATTAATATTAGATAGGAATTAAGATTTTTTTTTAAAAAAAATTACCTTAATAATATGGGTTATGGTGCAGTAGTGGGATTGTTTCACCTTAATTAGAGGTCTTGAATTTGAGCCTTGGATATAGAGAAAATCTTGTTGGGAGCACCACCCCTCGAATGGACCCTGCAGTGCGGCGATTCCAATTTAATCAGGACTCCAACGTGGGCTCTGAACACCAGGTGAGAAACTAAAAAATATATATCTTTAATAAAATATAAAAAATTTACTTGTATATGTCTTTTTTTTATATATATAAATATGGAAGAAGTTGAAGAGATTGTTAAAATAAGATGCAACAAAAACAACAATATATCCAGTAAAATTTCACAAGTGAGGAAAGAAGGGTAGAATGTATGCAAACTATACCATTATCTCATGGAGGTAGAGAGATTATTTCCGACTCAAATGCAACAATTTCATATACAAAGAAGAAAATATAGAACGTCACACGGAAAGAGCAACAACAACAATAAAAAAATAATGAAATAATTGAAACACAATAAACAACATACTCGGATAGATTATTGAAAGCAATTGCAAATAATGATGGATATCAAAAATAAAAACTATTATTATAATTAATATAATGACAAACACCAATCATCATAAGCAAGACAACACTACACTACCTACTAATCTTCAGTCGTAATACGTGTCTTCCGTACCTTCATATGTAAGACCATATCCTCGATAATCTGCAACAACGTCATATCATGTCTTATCACCTCTCTCAATAATATAAATTTAAGATGAAGAAAGTAATATATATTCAAGTGGCTATAAATTATATTATTCAAAATAACATAGAATATTTAAAATTAAATTATTTTTAAATATAAAAATATACTATTTAAAAAAAAAAAAAAACTAACGAGAAAAAACTATGAGCAACTAAGGACAAGTAAGTAAAAAGGAGGCCATCATAAAGATATTCTCTCAAAATTGAAACTCCTACATTTTTATGTATTCTTTTAGAAGAAAAAAAAGAATTAGTTTTAGCTACCTTTCTCGAAGGAGACGTATTTACAAGATAAAATATAAATTTTAATTTAATACATAAGGAAAACAAGTTGTAATGTTATTTACAATAATTTATCTCTTACTTTGTGGAGTATTCGCTGAATTTGTTGTTATATTTTATAATAATCTATACTGACTTGAAAATATATATTAGACGATATGAATTGAATACATACATCATTTACTCAAAATTCCACTTATACACAGGAAATGAATGAGATTGATACTTATACTGATATCGAGCTGAAAGGGCACTGGATAGAGACTATAGGGTCTCATCCCTGCTTCAACCAAGAGATAGGAAGACAATATCATAGCATAAAATAAGCCAATGCGTAGTGCTCTTATTAAAATAAAGATAACCATTAAAGAAAATTTTGTTTTTTTAAGTGGAAAACGATTCTAAGATGATTTATACATGTAAAGAGAAAGAGCACAAATATTTTAATGAGAAAATGCAAGAGATTGATAAAGATGGATTTGAGCATAGTTGAGGTAGAGTGAGAAAAAAATTGAAAAGGGAATTATAGTGAATTTCAAGCAATTTAAGCTTTTCGGTAACAAAGTTAAAAATTTATTAAGGGTGTCTAAGAATAATGGTGTGTAGCTGTCAAAATAAAATTAAAAAATATTATACTATTTGGGATCCAAACTCAAAGCTCCTTCATTCAAATGGATACCCATTACCACTACACCAAAGACATAACTAATAACTTTTGTCAATGTCCAACTTTAAATATATATCCTTTAAATGTAGAATTTGACATATATATACAATAACAACAACAACATATTCAATACAATTCAACTAAGTGAGATATGAAAAAGATATAGTATACACAAATTTTATTTCTACCTTAAAAATAGAAAAAATATTTTTATAGACCCTGACCTGAAAAAGATATATCATCCAAAACCGTCTAAAAAGGTAACAAAGGTATGGAAAAAATAGTTTAAAAAATAACAAATAATAATATAAAAATAACAATAACAAAATAATAAAATAATCAAAGCATAAATAACAACAAATAAAAAAAATTCGACACACAAAAAAACTAGCTAAGCAATACTATTTACTACTCCATCTGTCCCTAATTATTTGTCTATTTTGACAAATCAAGAAATGACATTTTTTTTTACCTATTATACTCTCAATTAATTATTTTGAAAAAGGTAGAACTTCTTGAATATCTTAAGTTTTTAATTCATTCACTTCATAATTAATAGAAGTAAAATGGTAAACTCACTATGACAATTATTATTTTCTTAATAGATATAATAATTTAAAAATGAATAAGTAATTAGGGACACAGAGAAATAGTTAATTTAGTCTGAGAGTAATTATGGTTGTAAAAGTGCATCTAACCAACACAATGGGACAAAACATATTACTAGTATTTTTTTTATTGTAATGGGGGTTATTCTTGGAATTCTACATAAGCAAAAAGAGAGAAAATCATTTCTTTTTTTATTTTGATTTTACTATTATTGTAATCACCTCCATTTGAGTGGGTCCCACAGCATCTATAATCATTTAGTAGAAAAATTAATAATTGTATTAAAGTATGATATTCCTAGGGATTAGTAGCGTAGATCAATGGTACTTGCACAATATTTTTAATGGAGTTGTAGTATTTTTCAAGTTTATATTCTTAAAATACTATTATAATGAGCTAGGGGTATGTACATTGACTACACTTGTTGCTTCACTAGAACTTAACACACAACTCATAATTTAATACTCCCTCCGTCTCATTTTATATGATCTATTTTGATTTGGCACAAACTTTAAGAAAAATGGAAAGACTTTTAAAACTTGTGGTCCAAAATGAATGATAGAAATTTGTGTGGTTGTAAATCATTTCATTAAGGGTAAAAAAGACATTTTATAGGCAAATTGTTACTTAAAATAGAAATGTGTCATTCTTTTT